>UELX01003719.1:0-21711 GCA_900480035.1 Eupelmus urozonus
ACTTTCGTGCGCTTCGATACACCTTCATACACTTTCATATATTTTGATACACCAAAAAATTTCCACTAGGGAACGTACCTTATATATTATGAATTACTTGCTACCGTACTATCTAGGCACTGGCACTCCAAATTCGATCAAAACATATCACGCGGATCATCATTTAATCACCGCGATTCTCGATCGGGGGAACGTATATTTTTTAATGCCTATACATTGTGGCTTTGAAATAAGGTTTTAATAACAAAGTTCGATGCAAGGACATTAAATTTGGCAGCTGTTAAATCAGCTCGAGTGTTTTTTATTTTAACAAGCGCGTAAATTTCATTTTTTTTATTGCAAATACAGTTCTTTTATGGAATTAGTGTAAAATTTAATATTGTTTGTTTTCGTTCATTGCTTCAAGAAATACATATGTTTGATACATTATGGAATTTATTTTTGAAATTTGTTTATTTTAAATTAAAGATTTTGACTAAGATATATAATATTTGCATTTTTAAACAAAAATTTATTATATTAAAAACAGTAATGCAAGAAATCAAAAAGATATTACACGGTACATGCATAGTAAAAAGTATTTTCAATGCAAGAATATGGATCAAACAAGCTTAAATTTGACCGATCGCATCCCAGAATTTAACAGGGACGCATAAAAAAATTATCAATTAAAAAAGCTAATCCAACGTAACGATTCGCACCTCAAAAAAGCAGCACCTCCCCAACCAAACAACGAAAGCCCCCCGAATAACTAAATGAACTCTATTGAAGACCAGAAGTGTTCGCGAGGCTGTCGCAGCCCGAGACGAAGCCCTGCGAGGCCATCCAGGAGACGCTCTTCCGCATGGAGAACGAGGACTGGTATCGTCAGTACTATCGCACCGCGACCAGCAACGCCCTGAAAATGGTCAGCGAGGGCCTGCCGGCTGAGCTCGAGCCAAGACGCGAGGAAATCATGGGCAAGTTCCGGGATTTTCTCAAGGAGGACTGCTTCTTTCGCACCATGTGCGAGCTGACCTCCGCCCAGGGTCCGCTCACTGTATTCTGCCATGGGGATTGCTGGACCAATAACTTTTTGTTCAAAGAGGATGGAGCTTCCGATTCTGAAGTGAGTTTCGTGCTCGGGGTGTATCGTTTCTGTTTTTTAATGCAAACCTGTTGATAGGTGAAATTTCTATTTTCTGTGCTTCACAGACTAAATTCTAATCAGTTGTCTTATTAATACATCATTTGATGAACATTAAACAAGCAAAAAATGTTAAAAATTAGCTAGTTTATGAATTTGAAATATTAAAAATATCTAGTGTCAATTCCTTTTTAGAATCTAATCTCATTTTTTTTTACGGCAGACTGTTTGCTTAGTTGACTTTCAATTGAGCCGCGTTGGATCGTTGGCCCTCGACCTGGCATACCTGCTCTATTGCTGCGCGAGCGGAGAAGTAAGAAAAACGTTCATGACGCAACTGCTGCAGCATTATCATCGCCACTTGATGTCCGCTTTGTACACGTTAAATCCAGCTGCCGAAACAACGAGGGATCCTACCACCATGTGGAATCTGTTAGTATGACACAAAAATAAACTTGGACACTCAAATTTACGTTAATATCTTTTATTAACTTTATTTTCCAGAAATACCTACTAACATAATGTTTATCTTTTAATTTATATTCTAGAATGTCTCTTTTATCGGTTTAACGCGTAAAGTTTATTTCAATGTATTTTACAGATGAAAATGAATTTTTAATTTTACGATTGTAGTTTTAACTTATGTTATAACTACAAAATATTTTATAATAGAAATTAAAAGATGTCTTACGTTAATTTTTCGCCAACTTCAATAATTAAAAACATTACAAGTAATACTTCTTACAAATATCAATTATCAATTGTTATATTTATTTAAAAGTTATCAAATTTCAAATAATTTTTTGCCAAATTATTCAAGCTTTTCATGAGGTTTATATATTTATGTATAGATAAAAAATAGCAAATCATCCATAATGCATTGAATAAGTTGGCTAAAAATTCTTATTTAGATAATTTTCTACACATCAACTTTTAGCACTTTAAAAATATGATTCCACCTACATCTACTACATACATATAGAATCTGTACAAAAGAAAAGTTTCTAAAATCCAGCTGTAAAAATCATTGTTCCATAAGTCGTGTATGCGAAATTTCATTACTTCGAAAAAAATAATTTATAAAAATAAAAAAGCAGACGTTACAAGCCTGTAGAATACAAACTTTCTGCTAATCATTCGTAGGCTGACAGAAGAGATGCGCCGCTGCGGCCGGTTCGGCCTGGGCCTAGCTGTGGATATGCTACCGATCAGCACGTGCACGAGCGACCAGGCACCGGACCTCTACGAGGGCAGGGAAACCAGCCAAGATGAGGAGGATGAGTGCACTCTGCCACCGCCGTCGGGAGGTGTCCAGTGCACCCGCCTGATGACCGACCTCGTCGTCGAACTGATTCACAATCGAGCGCTCTGATCGCTCTGATCGCTGCTCGGCGGTGCTTGTATCATAGCAGTGGCCTTTTAGTCTGTCCGTACTCGCTCGGTTTAAGCGCACATTTTGGACCATCGAGTTGGTCGGTTGGGCTTGCTCGATTTGTGGTTCATCGGGTAAGGCCAACGTTTTTGACTGGACTTGAAATGTACGCTTAAAGGATTTCATAGGTGGACTAAATTTCTTGCCTTGGGTATTTTCACTTGAAGTGCTATTTTTGTTTATACGATAAAGTTATGGATATAACTTAAAAAGATGTGTTGTAATAATTTGTACAATTTAATTTAAATCTATATTTTCAAAGTTAATTACTGAATTATACGTGTGTTATGAAGAGCTTCAATGATAGTATTCCAAGTGAAAATGTCCTTTTAATTTTAATCCCTTAACTTTTGTGGTTAAATATCTTGAGTATATATAAATGCATACTGTTAATGTATATTTTATAAATAATATTGCTAAAGATGACTATCCATTGTTGACAAACTACGAACGCATAATTGAATTTGCACAAAGGTAACTTTTTCAGGCTGAAAGTTCATTGTTTGCTCTTCTATTGTAATAGGGCTTTGGTATTAAATATAACTAGTTAATTTATTTAATACAGTTGAGAAATACTGTATAAAAATAAATCGTCTAACCAAAAAGCTCAAAATAGTTCACAGTGTACCTTTAGTCAAGTTCAAAAGTAAAATTGTCAATTGTGTAAAAATAAATAATATACGTTAGTATTTATTTTTTAAGTAAAATTACTTTTAATGTATTTGAAAGTAAAAGAATGAAAATAAAATTCATTACAGTAAACAAATAAAAATAATATACATATACTATGTTCTATATTAATGTATGAATAATATTTAAGATAGCTTAGTCATATTGTACAGGAATCATTTAGAACTGAAACAAACATTTTTATAACAAAAAATAAGCTTGCCATATTTATCATTTTTGCTGCATCAAAAGTTAAGGGGTTAATACAATAATTTTTGTGGTAAGGGTTTCTGTATGCATCGAAAAATGACTTGTCACATTTGTATACTTTTGTCAATAGTATATTATATAGGATCGTTAGGTCGATTACAGTTGAATTAATTGTACTGCAAAATACAAAACCCACGAACATAAAAAGATTTCTTGTCAAAGTCCTAAATAAAATATTACTCGCCAGTTTTCGCAGTCGCCGTTCAACTGGAGACAAATTCAATAATTTGACCCTGTGACTAACGACTTATGGTCCTTAAATAACATTCAATTCACATTTTTTTTTGTTCCTTACGCAATAGTTGACCCTTTTTTTCTAATAATTACTCTCAGAATAATACGTCGTATCAAAGGTGAGTGAAGAAACTGTCCCTCTTAAGTTATACATTGATAAAACGAATTTTTTCACTTAAAAGATCAGGCTTTCATTTCCAATCATACTGCAGTAACATTCACTTCCTAAAAGAATCAGTTCGATTCTCATCATCGCACTTCATTTAAATATTCACTTCGTATGGGTCGATTATTCGCGTGAAAGTTTAAAATTTAATTGCACGCTCTGGCTCTGTTAAACGCGACAGTGGCAAGTGTCTCAAATCCTATATGTTTGCGAAAAAAGTACATTCTGAAACCTCTTTTAAGAGAATAAACGATCATATTTTTAAATTAAAATAATCCATTAAAGTAGTACAAATTTGAGAAATTCCGATAAGCCTAACATCTGTGAAATATCTACAATAAACGGAATGACAAAAAACGCTGTCATTATTGGCCCTTAGCGCAATTCTTTTAATCAATGATTATTTCCTCCATCATTCCTTTCATCCTTCTTAAAAAAAAACTCTGACATTTAGTTACAATTAACCTGCATCGTGCCGCCCCAATGCACCGAAAGAAACGAGTTCCTTCTCGGGTATACCTGTTGACCTCCTCCTCTTAAAGAAATCAGCAGTAGTCGGCAGCAGGTTACCTCTATACAATTTTTTTTTCATTCTGCCTTTCTCTCTCTCTTTTGACAAAATATTCTGCGCAACAGTTCAAGCGCCCACAAAAAAGCTTTATGCCGCCTGCTGCGGAGGCGTATGAGGCTGTGCCTGTGGACTAGGCGGCTGCCCCTGTTGCTGCGTAGGCGGCGGGGGCTGCTGCTGTGCCACAGCAGTAGGCGGCTGTGATGGCGGTTGCGAAGGTACATTACCGCCTGGCTGCCATGGAGGCTGATGCTGATTCGGGGTTTGCTGCTGTTGTTGCTGCTGTTGTTGCTGTTGTTGTTGCTGCTGTTGCTGCTGCTCTTGTGCCAGCCGTTGATGAGCCTGCTGACGAGCCCGGAACTCTGCTGCTTTGAGCTGTTCAAGGTGAAACTGTTGTCGCTCCGTGATAAGTTGCTGTCTCTGGTACTCAAGGCCTTCGCGTTCTCGTTCCATCGTAGTTTCAAGTTCTTCAAAGTGGCGCAGCTTGATCTCGAGTTTTTTCATTTGCGTTTCGACCAACAACGCTACAAGAGACTTAATTTTTCTTTCTTCAACAGCAGCTAAATGCTTGGCTTTCACTGCTGCGGCCGCTAAAGCTGCTGCTGCTGCGGATTGCAATTGTGCATCTCTGACAACCTATAACATTTAGAAATATTATTTTTAACTTTGATTAACTTATATTTTGATAACTTATGCATTCCTTTACTGCCAGGATAACATAAAAAAACTAGTTTTATTTTTTACTTAATAACGAAAAATGTATAATATAAGTAAAAGGAATTAAGCAATTGAAAAATTCGTTGATTAATTTTCATTTAAAAATAAAGCAAAAAATGTACCTTATCCTTCTTTTCTTTAGCTTCACTGTCTTCAACATCGGTCTTCGACTTAGCTTCGCCTTCTTCACCTTCCTTATTATTGTCCACTTCCATCTTTTCAGGCTCCGACTGCTGTTGCGGTGGCTGCTCCGCACTTTCACCTTCGGTAGTCTCCGGCTCTTTCTTTGTTACCGTCTCCGACGACTCACCGCCTTCTGGCGCGGCAGGAGTACTGGTGCCACTGGTGCTTTCTTTGGGCTTTTCGGCTGCTTCTTCTTTCTTGGCCTCAGGTGGCGTCGCAGCTGATGATTGCGGCGACGTCGCAGATGAAGATGTTGGCTGACCCGAAGCGTTTTGTGTGCTGCTGGACTCTTCCGGAGGTTCTGGAGGTCCGGTGCCTGCAATACCTGACTGAGCCAGTCCCGCAGCTGGATCAAATTTACCTTAAATAGAAAAAAATATAGTCTTAAATTTTTATTTTTAATTAGTCTTTATTTATTAAATATTTTTATGTACGTCATTTGGTTAATCAAAATTAATATATGCTATCGATCAATAACTTTTGCGTTGTAAAAGTGAATTTTACGCGATATAAAATTTTCTAATATCGTTAAGTTACAGAAATCTACAATTTATTTTTAAAATTAAACTAAAACTTTTCAAAATGGGTGTATTATAAGAACTCGTTATATTATTTTTAATTATCTTAAATTTAAAAATAATAATAGATGTAAAAATGAAACAATTATCTCTTGTAATCAAAACAGTATAGTTTAGAAACTATGAATCGTACATTAATTTTGAAAAGAAAAATTTTCTGTATGAATATATAGTTTTCTTTAAAAAAAAAATATCTTTTTTTTACAAGTCAGATTATTTTTGACAGGCAGAATACCCATAAAAAATATTTGGAAAAAATTTATTGTTATAAATTTTATGTTACGTTTTGTCTTTAAAATACGTGAGAATTCTTTTCAGGTTCAAATGTATAACTTTACTATGCTAAAGTCGTATTAAATTTTATACTGAATAATATGTAATATTGGTGGATAAAAGTAAATGACTAGCGTTGAATATTTTATTCATTCAAATAACACTTACCATCTGAATTCGCACTAGCTTGTACATTCCTTAAATGTTGGTCCAAAAGCGCTGCAGGCACTTGATCCTTGATAGCAGCAAATTCTTCCATTGCAGCTTTAGCTGCACTTGCTGCTACCCTAGGATCAACCACAGAAGCGAGAAAAGCTACGGTGCTCATGACAGGATTGCCAGCCTTGGAAAAAGGTATGGGTTGGTAAGCTAATGGCCCCAAACCCTCGGGTTCTTCCAGATACGGATCTTCAATGGGCAACCTCAAGAAGTGCAAAATGCATTCGTCCTGAGTTCTTGAGCCTACGTGTTCGCAAACCTTGTTCCAGTCGTCCTTATGAAGTTCTAGTGCTTCAAGCAATAACAGCGTCTCCTGCTCCGTCCAGTCGCGCGTAGCACCCGCGGCCTGTTTGTTCTTCAGAACTGCAGGTTTCTTCGAATACTGATCGATCTTCAAGCCGAAATTGGCCATTGCCCCAGCCACTGGAGGCTTCTCGTCTGTAAGAATGGGCTTCTTCTCAAGATCAAGAAGAGTTTTTGCAGCTGGAGGTTGAGGCGTCTTCGGAGGATTAGGATTGACCGGAGCTAGTCCCGATGGTGTATCCGACAGCACATGGAAATGGGAAGTTGGCGGAGGACCCATTGGCGTTGGTCTCGATTCCGCATCCACTTGGTAGTTTATGAGACCCCACTGCTCAAGGAAAGCGTGTACACGCATTATCGCACAAACATCTCCAGCCAAGTTACGTCTAAAAATAAAAATAAATTATACATATAATTTTTATTATTAAAATCGACTTTTATAGGGTTCCTTAATTTAGTTCGTTTTATTATTACTTTATAATGAAGGCATTTATTACCTGCATGCTGTAGACGTAATGTACTCTGTCGGATTTAAACGATAGGTGTCAATCATGAAATTCCTATATGCTAAATAGATTTCCGGCGTCTTCGATTTGTTTTTGCCATTGAAAAATTCAGATAAGGCTCGTTTTTCGATCGTATGAATTGAATTATAATCAAACCACGCTGAATAACTAGGAACAACAATATGATGAGTCTGCTCTGTAACATTATCTTCAGGTTCATCACTTTTGCTGCCATCTCCCCTTTCTTTGCTTGTATCTCTTTCTTCTCTATCTTGGGAAGCTTGTGAATTACTTTTATCACCTAAAAACATTAAAATCATTTAATTCTAGCCAATTCAATAATATAGTTTTAGTAAAAGAAAAGAGATGAAATAGTAATCTAATATACCTTCTGTAGGTTCATCGAGATCAGCCATATTTCCAGACTTTAACGGTTGTAATTCATTATCTTGCTTTTTACTTCCGGAAATTATGCCGCCCGTCGAAGTGCTATTTTGACCGGAGTTCGGTGTATTCGCATTCGAGGCTACAACTTCTACTATTCTTGGTTCTGCAGGTGGATCCTCCATTCCTTGAGTTAAATCTTCTTCTTCGTCTCCCCCACCGCGGGATTTTTTCGGAGCTGCTGAAGATGCATTTGACAAACCTTGCACACCGGCAGGAGCTCGCCCACTAAATTACAAAGTTTTAAAAATTAATTATTAATTGAAACAAAAACCAAACTTTTGCTTGAACTATTTATAATTTTTCAATTAGTAACAATATAAGTAGTAGAAATTTGTATTTTACCTCTTCCTTTTGCCAATTTTTGGTGGTGGAGTAGGAGATCTCTTTCTCTTTTGTTTTTTAGCAGATGGTGGTGCTGGTTGAGCCATTAGATCTTCAACAGATAACCTGTATTTATGAACTTTTTTCTGTCCACTATCATCTACTTCATAATCTTCTTCATTCATCCATTCATTGTATTGTTCTAAATCTAGTGCCCATGTTGCAGAAACTTTATATGTTGACCTGAAATAAATTTTATTTTTTTTATAATAATTTCTAAAAGTATAAAATCAAAGACAAATTATATGGTTTGCAACATACTTTGGAGTAACGTTTCCAATGGCAGCTTCGGGATAATCCCATGGAAGATCAATATTCACCCACGAATCAAAACTATCTGGGAAATAATACCAGTGCAATAATACAGAACGATCTCGTCGAAAGCACGGCCTTGCATATTCTTCTTCTAAAGGATCAGCTGGAGGATAAATTATGTGAGTAGCATCATCTTCATTTTCTACTATAGTTCCTTGATGACGACGAATTAATTCTTTTACTTTTGTTGCTGTAGCCTTATCAACATCGGACCTCACAAACACATTTGGTACAGTTAGGCATCGACTTTGAATTAATGCTCGCTCTATCGCAACAAGCATTTCCACCATTCTGTCCATCCGAGAACCAGACTGAAATAAAGTAAGATATTTATTATAAAATCTAATGTAACTGTTGCATTTGATTTAATATTGTATAATTACCTTTCCTACAGGAAAATCGAATCTTCGCCATCCTTGCTCTTGTTTAAACCTAAAAGCTGTTAATAAAATTTGACATAATCCACCTCCTGGTTTAAAATCTAAAAAGCATTTCATCTAAAAATCAATTAAAATATTATTATTAATGGTCAATATAAACATAATAGTCAGAAATAATAAAATATAAAAAGTACTAACAGGAATCCTTGTCATAGGAGGTTTAGTAACATTTTTTCCAAGATTGTCCTCTTGAAACTGGAGGATTTGTACGACCAAGGAAGATAAACTTTTGTTGGTTGGTAAATCCGTCTGTATATACTGTATGAATAAATAATAGTGTTAATTAATGCAAAATAATAGCTAATCTAAAATTTAAAACGTCATAACAAACTTTCATTCATTTACACCTATAAAAATACAGCTAAAAAACGCGTAAAACCCAGAACATTAAATAAATTGCTAAACTCCAGTCATCAAAATCGAAAATAACAACGAAAAACATCAATAAATCAATAAAGCTTTGTTCAATCGAGCATTGCTCCAAAACAGCGACAACAGTGCAAGCCTGCCCTCCCCAGCTCTTTAAAAAAAGAGCCTCAACAACAAACTCACACACAGCGCACGTAAACATAAAACCGGCCGATAATCCTGAAAAGTCGTGGAGAAGCCCGCGTACGCAGATCCAACATCGTCGTTCATGCGCGCGGCATAGGCGCAAGCCATAGGCGGCGCGAGATATAGGTTATGCTCGACCCGCCTGCAGCGGCAAGCCGCGCTCTAATCACGAGCCCCGCATCATCCTCAACCAGCTCTCAGGCAAAAAACGAAATCCAGCGAAAAAAAACCCGACAAATCATCCAGCCTAAATAGAAGCCAGTGCTCGGCGCGGCTTAGCTGGCTACGGCGACGCCGGGTGTCGTAACGCTCGTATAGCCAGACGCACAACGCTAATGTACCTTCTTGGCATTCTTGAGCAGCCACTGCTTGACCGAGTCGAGCTGGGCCAGCACCTCCGAGGAGTCGAAGAACTTGAGATTCGGTCCGCCGTCCTTCTTGGGTCCGAGCGACAGCATCTTGACGCGGACGGGCTCCGTCAGCGGGCTCCCTTGGCCTCTCTGTCCGATGCCCTCTCACTGTCTCTTCTCTCGTCGCCACACACACACTACTCTCGTCTCGTCGCGCGCGCGCCCCCGGAGACGACGAGCAGCACTCGTATGTGTCTCTCTCTCTCTCTCTCTCGCACTGCTTCGGCGCTGGATACACGCACGCACCGCGCACTTCGCACTGCTCGGGGACGGGACAGGGAAAAAACGCCGCCAGAGCGAGAGAGTAGAGTAGGTATGGAAACAACGCCGATCCCCTCTCCCCTGATGCCTTGGATGTGTATTGTAATATATCTATAGAGGCGCTGAGGGAAACATCGCGCCGAGCGCGCGCACGGCCTGAAGGCAGCTGCTACGCGCCAGCGCGCCGAAGAGGCGCTGCGATGCCTGGCTGGAGCCTCATTATTGGAGTTTCCGTTTTTTTTAACCTGCCTTATTTTTGGAGGAAGTCGATGCTGCGATAATTAATAGGTGGAATTTGAGGTTTTTGTATTTTAGTTTTGCGCAGAGGTAGATTGATTTTTTGTTACTTGAGATCGCAGTTGGTTAACGAGGCGCGAGTTGAATTCGATTCGGTCACGTCGAAAATTGCCGATTGAGGTGGGAGGCATCGCTTTTCGAGCGTTCAGAGACAACTTCAGGTGGCTCGTTTGGGGGGACCGCATTCTGGGCAGCGCATTGCCGCTTCTGGTTTAGCGGTCAATGAACGGTCAGCGTACAGTGACCGTTTAGTTCCTTGCGTTTGTGACGGTCCTCGTTAGTTCAACAATTTGAATGAATATTCGTTTATTCTGCTATAGACGTTCAAATCTTATTATTTATTATTTTTTCATTTTTTAATATTAATTGTTAGTGCTTATTTTTTATTAATTTATATAAATAAATTCTGACGAAATTTATTTGAATATTATATTTGTTTCATAATATTTCAAGAATATTGCATGTGTATTGCAATAATGTAGAGTAATTATAAAAATTTAATTTACTATTAATTTACATAATTAAATTTTATATCCTTTTTTATTATATAAAGGAAAAGACAATAGTAATCATAAAAATTCTATCTAATTTCATTTTTATGATCAATAAATTATTATTATTATTAATTATTTTCTGACTTAACATACTGTTGCCTAATACTTTAGTAATAAGCCTGTGTAAAAACATTTCGCCAATTGTCATGCCAATACATCATTGTTCGACCATTTCCACTTTCATATCGAAAAACTTCCCATTACCATCCACCCTCATAAAACAAAAAACCATCGAGTTACACCTAATCAACAATCCCACCGACTCTGTCACTGCCAAAAATCCACTTTCTCTCTCCTCCCCAAAAAAAGAAGCTCAAATCAAGCAAAACTTCGCGCTTCTCCAGTGATGCAGCACAACGTCAAATCCCTCACCCACACACCCACAGCGGCTCAGCCAGCTCAATATACGCTTACATATGGCCGACGGAAGTATACGTCAGCGCTTGCGAGCAGTGCCAACCTAAAAGCGGGGAAAAACGCATGAGTCCGGTGCGCTCCGATCGCGAGCGCGAGCCAGCTTAGTGTGCTGCTGCTGCTGTGTGTGTAGCGCAAGAGTGAGACAGCGCGCGCGCGCAGCCCAACGACGACGACGACGACGACGAGGACGAAGACGAGACACGACGCGAGTGCTCCCTAAACACAGTGCCGCGCGGAGGAAACCTGCTGTGCCACTGCAGCGCTCTCTCCACCGTCTCTGCGAGCCACACAAACACGTCGTCGTGCCTGCGCTGCGCCTCGCCTCCAAACAGACGGCACACATCGCGGGTACGTTGATCCCTAACCCTCCCCGTCAAAAGCGCGCGCGGGAATATCTAGCTAGTGCGCGTTCCTCTCTCTTTCTCGCTCTGCAGTCCTACGTAAAGTAGCGTCCAGACGCGGGCGTAACCTTGCTCGTTCCGTCTCTGTCTCGTACGGACTCGGCGCACTTCTCTCTCTCTCTCTCTCTCTCTCTCTCTGTCTTTCTCGAGTGGGTGTGTGTGTGTAAGTGTGTAGGTGCGTGCATTGTATATTTTTGGAGCACGACGGGCCAGCTCGGTCATCTATCTCTGTCTGCAAGTCCGACGCTCTCTCGCACCACCTGCCCCGGGAGGCGGAGACAAAAACGAAGCGCGCGCGGCTTTTCTTCCAGAGCGGGGGAGAAGGAAAAACCAGGTTGACACGCGCACTTCCGTGTGAGTGAGAGAGAGAGAGAGAGAGAGAGAGAGAGAGAGAGAGAGAGCGATTGAAGGGGTTAAGGTTAGAGCTGTGCTAGTCGGGAGCCTGCGAGCTTTCGCGGAGGAGCCACGTAAAGGTTAGTCGTCTCGTCCCATCGTTTCTCGCGAGAGCAGCAACGCTGTGGTTTACACCCGCATGTAAACAAAGATACGGATCGGCGCGTTTAGGGCGCCCGTTAAGTGGCATCTCGTTAAGCGCGCTCTCCGCGCGGCCAGATGTGCGCGCGGATTATAGATTGAAAAAGTGCCGATGTGGGCTGAGAAGGGGCCATTTTTCCCACTCCCATCGTTCATTTCTTTCGATTTCATTAGCTTCTACGTAACTCTCTCTCGTGTCACAGGCTCGTCGTCACTTCCAGCAGCGCGTTTCGAAAGATCCAAAGAAGATACAGCTGAGTAGCCGCGCGTATATAGCTATATACGTGTGAGGAGGCGAGTTTGACGTGTACAGTCGGCCCAAGGCAACGTGCAATGCCACTCGCGCTCGCGCGCGCCTCGAGCTTTATCGCGCCTGTCTCTTAATCGTTCGGTAACAGTAGTTTGAGTTTACGTAAAACGCTGGCTCTTTCGAGGACGTCGTTGGCCCGAACGTTACTGCCGAGGCGAGGAAAAGCGAGGAAAAGGGTGCGTTGCCTTGGAGTGTGGACGAGTGCGTATGGAACAGCTGAGGTCGGGGGGCTGTGTGTACAGTTAGACGGGAATTCCGAGCGTGGTTATCGTTGCTTTTTATTTTGGGGAGGTGATTTATGGGTGACGGCTTTTTGATGACTGATTTCTTCAGAGAGGCTAAAGTTCGCTTTTTTTCTCTGGTGGACGGCGATTGGACACTGCCAAGAGCTATTTAAATTTCTTGTTTTTGGGTCTACCTGTGTGAGTGGATAGCAATTTTAGGCTTTTAAGAGGCTTTCGAGTCTCTATTTTGTATTACCTAGATTTCAAAAATAATCGTTCTAACAATTATTTAAATATTTCATTTTAATTCGGACTGATTATCATTTGTATCTAAAAAAAATTCATTCAGACTAATGCAATCAAGAATGTCATTATAAGAAAGGATGAGCCTATAGATAAAACCAAGAACTTTCCCTTCTCTTTAAATCACGTGTTCGTTATCAAAACTCCAAAACTAAAAATTTTGTAAAACTCCATCTATACTGTCCACTCACACTATATACACCTAAAAAACAACTTTAACAAAACTTCACTATCACCAATCAATTACAACCAATTAGCATTTCAATTGACATTCCCATCAGCATTTCGGAGCAAAACTGCAGCCTTGCTAAAGAAAAAATCCGCGTATCTGTTGCTCCCACGAGTGTCCCGCTCTACTATCTCCCCGCGAGATAAAAAGCCATCTCGGAAAGATGTCGAGATAAAAAGATTCCACTGCGTGGTAATTCAAAAGTGATAGACCATCTTGATTCGCGTGAAATATCGACTCGTCATGCTCTACACTACCGTCACGTGTATCTACTCCAGCGCGCAAACAATTCAAAAACAAGCTAGTCTTAAACAACAAATCCAAAATCCAAAATACAACGGATCGATTTTCTTCCATATAGAAACATCAACCCGCGACATTCGAACGCTGTGACACCTGTCCACATCCCACGCACATGGCCGATCGTCTCTAGAATAAAAAAAAAAAGAATCCCGCTCGCGCGTCAGATCCAATATTACACGCGCAGAAGAGAAACGCTGGTATAGCGAGATTTCGTGCCGCACTGCTCGTTTCTCCTTCTTTCTCTCTCTCTCTCTACACTCTATAGCCTCCGTCCACGCGAATAATAAAGAGCACGCGTATAGAGAGCGCAGTAGACAGCGAGAGAGCCGAGAGAGCTGGCCTGTTGACTACGACGTGTCTTTTGTTGCAGAGTCATCGGGAGAGCTGAGAGCCAGAGTTATTGAGGAAGCAGCCGGGGACACAGACAAGTCAAGCCTGGAACATGTTCATCTGGGACTGGTTCACCGGGGTTCTGGGCTACCTCGGTAAGTGTGCCAGAGATTCTCTCGATCTCTTGAGAGAGCTCTGAGGTTTATTATATAGCTGCGCTGATTTGTGGACGCGCGCGCGCTTCTGCATATATGTCTATGTTGGATATATCTGCGAGGAAGTTAGGCGCGCAGTTTTTTCTGCGCGCTGGGTACTTTGAGCGTCGGACGATCTTTGTGAATACGCGGCGAAATCGGTTGTCGTTTTTTCTGAACCTATAGCTCGGGGGTTTCTATTTATGGGAGCTGTCTGGGTGGGGTGATACAGTGAGTTCGTTGTGGCCAAGTTCGCGGGTGTCATTATTTTTTCGGGGATTAGTTGGAAAATTTCTTTTATGGAGGTGGTGTTTTATACAGCTGTGACAATATTGTGGTAGAGTGAGTTTCGAAATTTTGCTTTAAATGGGTAGAGCCAGATAGTTGTAGCTCTCAGTGAGTACATAAGCACTGCTTATCTTTAGTTATATCAGACAATGTCAAGGAATTTTAATACTAGAGAAAACAGTGAATTTATTCTTTTTATTGGAGAGATATTAAATTAATTTTTGTCAATGTTGCTATCAATGGGATAGAGCACTATTCAATTGTTGCTTTTGTAACTTTAGTCTTTGTTTATAATGAAATAGTATTATCTTGACAAAGCACTGTGATTGAGATGTATGTAAGTTCTGTAGGTTTCCAAGTGCCCATTTGTCGTGGAAGATTTGCTATTCTTGGCTTACCCAATTCTGGTCGCCATTCAGTAGTAAATGCAGCTATTGCTGAGAATCTATTAGAACCTCTACCGGTTACTATACCTAGTGAGTAAATTTTAGAACATATGCATGATGCTTGTGTTCTTTGCTTTTCAGGACTATGGAAAAAGAGTGGGAAGCTGCTGTTTCTTGGACTGGATAATGCTGGCAAAACAACGTTACTTCACATGCTTAAAGATGATCGACTCGCACAACATGTACCCACATTGCATCCAAGTAACTAACTTTTTTACTAACTGTGTTTATTATTTTTATTTATAGCAGCTCTTGAGAATACATTCTCAATGATTTGCTACTTTCTATTAACTATACAAAAGAATTTCTTTTAATGTCCAATATTTTAAAAGATAAGTTAAAAATGACTTTAAACCTGGATAATTAATAAATTGATAAAAAATGTGATATTATCATTTAAAGATTACAAAAAATGTATTAAAACAGATATTTTAAGTAATAATTGTGGCAGTTATTTAAAAACAAATTTATTTACAAAATATATTTTGTAATTTATTAATATTTAAATGGGTAGAAATAAATAGTATATTATTTTAACTTAAATTTATTTGTGGAGATTCTTTACATTATTTCTGTTTAGTAGATTACTGAAATTGAATGTTGAATTGATTATTAATTGATATTATTATAATATTTCAGTTTTCTTTCTTTTTATTAACAGTTTGCTTTTCTTTGTTACAGCTTCAGAGGAGTTATCTATTGGTAACATGAGGTTTACTACCTTTGATCTTGGTGGTCATACTCAAGGTCTGCATTGAGTCATTACTTATTTTTTGTTTTTGTAATTTTGCACAAAGAAAACTAACGATTCATTTATTTACCGCACTTTACAGCACGAAGAGTCTGGAAAGACTACTTCCCAGCAGTAGATGCAATAGTCTTTCTGGTAGACGCAAGCGATAGATCGCGATTACCAGAATCCAGAGCGGAATTGGATGCACTCTTGACCGATGAACAATTGAGTGCATGTCCGGTGCTTGTTCTTGGCAATAAAATTGATAAGCCTGGTGCAGCGTCTGAAGATGAACTTAGGAATTTCTTTAATCTTTTTGGACAAACGACTGGAAAGGTACGACTATTTCTTACGCGTAAAACATTGATTCATTAATGTTGATTGATCAAACGATTATTCTTTTTATAAATTCATAAGTTAAAAAAGTTAATGATTGTAATTTTTTTTTTATTTTAGGGTAAGATTCCACGCAGTGATATTCCCGGCCGCCCATTGGAACTATTCATGTGCTCGGTACTGAAGAGGCAAGGTTACGGCGAGGGTTTTCGCTGGCTTGCGCAGTACATTGACTGAACGCACGTAATTAAAATCTGAACACTTCAACTCCCCAGTAATTCATAATTTCTAAACTCCGGTTCATTCTGCATATTGGCGTTAGTACGACAGGATGAATTTAATTTTTACGATAAAAATTATAAATAAATATAGGTGAGGGTTTCAGTGAATTCAAAACACAAGGCAGGAACATTGTGTATGATGATGATTAGCTGTAGCTATAAGATCGATTCCTGTGGTATTAAGGCCGCTTCAAGTCGACATACTTCTCTATAATGAAAATGAATTCTATAGAATTCTTTGAAATTTTTATTCTACAAAGTCTACTTTAGTGAGTACAATACTGAGGAGTGGTTGAAACATTTTGATAATGAAATCGCTAATAAAGTAATTATTTAAGAAGTCCAGACATCTTTACAGCTTATTTCTTTTCATACGTTATAAAGCAGGTTGTACGCGTTTCGAACTATTTGTAAATTGATCTAATGTTTACATACAACAAAAATTTTATTACTTTGCATATACATATTCATATTCTTACTATTGTTTCATGTTGTTTTTGGTTAAAAATCCCAAATGTTTTTGATACTACATAATACTTAGGTGATATTAAATGTTGTTTACTTCTTTGAAGTATATCAACATTATTTATTGCAATTATATTGAAAATATAAAAAGCAAATAATGGAGTACGCTTTTGGGGTGTTTTCCAAAATTTTAGGGATTTGGTTGTAGCAAAAATTATAGTTAGAATAATTAACAAATAGCTAAATTAAATTTTTATTTTTTTTATTATCATCGACTCATTTGAAATATTCCAAAGATAGGTAAACTATCATCTGTAACTTCTAATTATGCCGTAATTATTTCTTCTCTATGTGAGATATTTTATTTTTTAGCAAATTTTTTTTATTGTTACTCTGAACAAGCGAATATGCGAATGAGTATTCGAACTAGCAAGTTTATTGTAAAAACATCTGATGCTTCATGTTAATTGTGTGATTGGTTTACTCAGTATAATGACTGACATGTTCTTTGTGCATCTGCAATAGTTGTAAGGTACTTAACGTGCATTATTTTCTTGGTTCATTTTACATGAATAAAAACAATGTTTTTATACTAGAAGCATTTAATTTACACATCTAACAATTGAATAGTAGAAAACTTTTTTTTTTATTAGTAAAATAACTCTCTAATTCTGAGAGGAAAGTAAGCTATAAATTTGATTCAATATGGAACAATTTAAAAAAAAATATAAAATTTATTTTTACAATATTTACAACTTTGACAGTGTTAATTCTTTTTGAGATGGTAAAGATGCAAATCTTTTATTCACTAGTGCATCTGAAACTTCTGTTAAAGATTTAGGATACCACAATGGTTTCTGATCTCTATCTATTAAGAGAGCCCTGACTCCTAAAAATTAAATAAATAAATAGATTTTTTTTATATACAATTAAATTTAAAAACAATAACAAAATTAAACTACCTTCTGCAAAATCATCGTCTTCATTTAGACATGCACAGGCTAATCTATATTCCATAGTTAAACATTCTGCTAAACTTTTTTTGCTACCCTCTTCAATAGCTTTTTTTGTAACCTTAAGTGAAGTTGGGGATGCAAACTTGAGTGAGTCTACAATCTTTAATGCCCATTCGGATTTATTCACTTCAAGTCTGTAAAATAGAGAAATATTTAAAAAATACTAATTTTTTCACAAATTCAAAAGGGATTATTTTGTAATCATAATATTACCTGCTAATAATTTCTTCAACTGTTGGAGCAGAAAAGCATACATTTATTAAATCAATATGAGGGGACAAACTGAATTCTTGTTTAATATTTTCTGGAAGATATTCTTTTAAAACTGAATCCACATTCGAATTATCCGAAAGCAATTCTTGAGTTACATTTTCAAGCTTTTCAGAAGGCACATAATGAGTTGCTATTCCAGCAAGTACTACATCAGCACCTTTAAAACATAAATTAGAAGATTATAATTAATTAATTCTATATGTTTACAAAATATTAAGATAAAAACTTATACCCTTAAGTCGATGCCCTGTTAATCCCAAAAACAATCCTAGTTTTCCTTTTAGTCTAGGTAAAAAGTATGTGCCACCTACATCTGGAAATAGACCTATAGCTGTTTCTGGCATAGCAAATAATGTTTTTTCAGTTGCTATTCTGTATTTGCCATGAACAGATAGCCCAACACCACCTCCCATTGTTATGCCATGTATCAAAGCAACATATGGTTTTTTGTAAGTACCAATTAGATGATTTAAACTAAAATATAAGAATTACTTTTTTAAATAAACAATTTAAAGTATACGTATATATGAATTAATTAATAACAGAAATTGAATTAGAATATTGTCTTTAAAAAAAATGTATACTTACATATATTCATTCCTGAAGAAATCTTTTCCAAGCTGATCACCACCTGGTTGACTTAAAGCCTCAACTAAACATTTTACATCCCCTCCGGCACAAAATGCTTTTGGTCCGGTACCTTTTATTATAACTAATTTCTTTGTTGATTCCCATTCTTTTAGAACTGGATAGATTTTTTGGACCATAGATAAATTTAAGGCATTTAAGGCTCTTGGTCGATTCAATGTAATAACACCACTGTTTCCCACCTAAATAAATAATTTAAAAAAAAAATAAATAGATTTTAAAGAAATAACAAATTAATTCTGTTTAACAACTTAATTTTACCTCTTGTAACAATACATCACTTTCATCATCAGAAGTTGTTGTTCCAGCTGAAAAAAATAATCACTCTTTTAGAAAATAATTTGTATTGATGCAGTCAAAACAAATTTGTAACTGTATAATCCAATTGTTGATTATTAAAATAATTTAATAATTTTTCAAATAAATAATGATTTTGGTTATTCAATATTTTAAAATTTCAAACTGGTAATTTTTAAAACAAGAAAATAACAATGAGAATAATAAAAATTTAACAGATACTAAAAAAACTAATAAAAATAATAAAAATAAATATTTTACAATGAGAAATCACGTCTACGTTAAAAACTAGTTTCATGAATGACAAACCCTAGAATCAGCTCTCAGACCCAGGTAATATAAAGCAATATCAGAAAGAAAAACATAAGCAATCTGACCTACCTGTTCCACTCTGTGCAGAAAACATTCTGACGGAACTGCGAACTGCGCTCAGCCTGCCCACACAGGTCAGTCTCATCGCGCTCTTAATCTGTAAAACAAAACGAGCCGCTCACTATACCAATTTAATTAAAAGCACGATGACTAAACAAAACGATCGTATGCGCATATACCGATTGCAATCGTACACATTTCCGATTCCCTCACTCACTCACCATATTTCCTTGGATTCGTGACCGAGCCGTCGGCGCAACTCGCCCCCTCGCGAGCCTCCGCCAATTATGCTAATTACCTTGATAAAAAAAGTAGGCACGTGACGAATTTTCCCCGATACAGTGGCTTACGTGGACAGGTTATAAAGAGCGCATAGCTCTCAGCTGCGCGAAAAGTCAAGCCTTCCTAATACCCCCCGTATCGATATTATCGCGCGCTGGATTTCGAGGCGGGGATGTAACGGAGAATCATCTCCGTGTTACTTTATGTATTTCTCGTTTCAGTTGCGCGGTTTATAATTCATCTATTAGAGTTTGATATACCCCCACTCCGGCGCTCGCCGGCTGGCTGCCATGTGGTATAAAGTTGCACGATGAATCCGCGTGGATGGATATATAGGCGAGTGTAGGTTGCCGGCGCTCGCTATCTGCTGGCGATTCGTGGAGTTAGAGATGTCGTTGTGGGTACGTTTGCCTTTTACCGACGGTTATTGTATTCTCGCGCTTATTTTTACGTTTGGATATGCGGGTATAGTTTGACGCATTTTATTATACCAGAGAAATTGGAGCAGGGCTGCTCCGAAATGAAAAATGCGCGAATTTGGAGAATCGCATGTGTTTTTTCAGATTATGCATAAGTATAGTGGTAGCATCTTAAATAAGAATGCAAGCAAAACACGCTAAAACTGAATGAAACATTAACCGCTTCAAAACCCTGATGAAAACTATACGAACAAGTCCAATCACAATACTAAACAATCATAAATTCTCTTTCGAACATTCCAATACATAAACGAACAGAGCGCGCGTCCGCAGCTTCCCCTACTCCGCATTATATCCGCAGATTTTTCGGGAACAACCAGAGGCAAAAAAAAGAACTGGAATCTCGCGGGTGTACACCAACCCGCACTACGCGCTTTACATTCCGCATATATACATACTACATGTAATAATACACACACGGCGAGAACGGCCTAATTCCGAGCGTGTAAGTATATAAACGAGGGCGAAATGCCGGCTGCAGCGTGCGCGCGCTCCTTGCGACACTGCATGCGGCGCGCGTGCAGAGCACAGAAACACCCATGGATTCTCTGCAGAGAAAGAGCATGGAAAAATGGAAATCTCCAAGATATTGCGTGCCTGAGCTGACGCGAGAGAGAAACGTAGTATATGTGTGTGTTGTCGACGTTGCCACGCATGCAACGCTATATATGCGCCTTTTATGGAATTGTGCGTGTTGCGGGATTTTGCGCGCTGCCAGCTCGCGAATTTTCGGCGGAGCGCGGTAAATTTGATTTCGGAGCATGCGTTTGCGTGTGTGTCTGTGTGAGTGGGGAGGGAGAGGTTATGTTGCGGTAGCGAGCTGGGAGGGTCGATTTAAAAATAATTTTCAGTGGAAGGGCGGGGAGATGCGACGGTTTTTAAATTCGAGGAGCTGAATGGGAGGGTGAATGAACCGCTCCGGGAGTACTTGGCTGGTTTTCTCGATTTTTCTTTGTTTTCCTTTTGGAGTGGGGATTAAAAGAGTTTTAAGAAGTTTTGTTTTTAATTTCGGCGAATGATTGTTTGGAACTTTTGTTTTCATATAATCAAACCGGGCGTTTAAATTTGTAATTGTAGATGTTTTAAAAATTTTTAATTGTTCTAAATCTTTTTTCAAAAATTATTAAAAAATTAAAATAAACAAAATATCGAAATATTCCAAACTATTTTCAAGACCTTCAATCACATAAATCAATTATTTGATATCGACTCCAATTTCAATTCTCCACAACAATCGTCGAAAATCGTTATTTTTAGCTATCCGAAAGATTCGAAAGCGCCGACGAAGCGACGAATTATCCGCCCCGCAACCGATCCAAGCGGCGGCGCCCCCCTTTGGCGTGTATGCTTCACCGCTCCGAAAGTCGAAAAAGTAAAACAACGAAATTCCGGATCGAACTGGTTAACAGGAAAAAAAATAGAATCCACGTAGGCCTTGGAAACGGCAACTTCAATCGTCAGGTGATCCCAGCAGCGCGCGAAATCCACATCCTCGGGCCAACCTAACCGAAGAACCATCTTCATCCCATGATCTCTCGGTTAGAATCCGAGCGCGATCGCTGGTACACTCTATTGGGATTTAAAGTGTCATGGCGGATCAAAAAGTGGGGAGCGTTGTTTCTTATGGTAAAACGGAGGAGTGGGGG
>UELX01003720.1:0-21708 GCA_900480035.1 Eupelmus urozonus
TTATTACGTTATTTATATACGTAAAATTTACGTCAATTTTGACGATTTACGAAGTACGAACAATTTTTAACTGTGTAATTGAAATTTAATAAATAATTGAATACTTTGTAACTACATCAAAACATATTAGTGTTATTCTCAAATATAAATGTTTTAACGGAAAGCACTTATCTCTAGTATTTTGCGATAGTTTGGAATTCTAATGCGTGGGGAACAAAAGTTTTCTGTCTAATTTGGCTTGAGTTTGTAAACTTGGTGTGGATACTTTTGATTCCATTATGTACTAAGAAAGTTCTGTATAAATAGAACTGGCCTACATAATTCATCTGCATGCATCTTTAAATAAATTCCACGTGGGCCTACCTTAAATTGTTTATAGATTATTTGTTTATTATACTATTTTTCTTGTATAACTATCATAATAAACTATTCAAATATTGCAGATAAGGAGTGAAATATTTTCTAAAAAATAATTTGGCCAATTGTTTGCAAAAAATTATTCAGAATGATCTTTACTGTAAATCTGCTAATTTTTATAAGCAATAAAGTCAAATTCTCGATTAAAAAAAAACCCTGAAACTGAAAATAGAAGAGTTAGTAAATAGAAAGTTAAGAACCTTGCAACCCAGCAGGGGCAAAAGCTGACGCCCCCGTCTTCTCAATATTAAACGAATTCCAAAAGGAAGAGGCGATCATCCAAAAATAAGACGGATGAAGTGACTTTCCAAAATTTCCTAGAGGGGAGTGAACAAAGCGTATATGAGATCGCTCTCACCCACTACTATCGAAAAAATCACTACTCCGTCAAATTTGAGAATAGCTGTAGATTGCTATCGCCTCGCTCTTCCCCCGTCCTTTTTACGGTCCAATACTAATGCAAATAAACAAGAAGGGCGGGGCACCGGTTCAGGATAATGCAGTGCACGGGAGATAACCGTCTAAATTGTTTGCGGTGTTATCGAGGGGTCTCGAGCGGAGTTTACGAGTGCCGAACGCTTGATTCAAAAGGGATTACGCAGCTCAGACCTTGAATTAACCATAAAACAGGACAGTGATTTTTCAGGGAAGAAAAATAGCATCGCGAGGGTGTTAACGCATTCGAGCGTGAAGCGTACCTGGAATACGTAATTGAATTCAGAGGATCGAGCGATAACAACTCCGGCTGTTTTTATTTACCTTTTTTTTCGGCCGTTTATCGATGCCGTGACAGTAGACGACGCTGCGACTGAGGGAATAAATTGCAGAAGATATTTATTGCTTCTGTTGAAGAACTTTTAATTAGAAGTTTTAGTTTTACGAAAGCGAGAGTATTGTTGAAAGTTTTATTATACGTTTGTTATTTTTTTGTGTTAGGTCTCGGGCCTATTATACATTTCTTTTTTTCAGTGGGAACTTTGGTGAAAACAAACACAGAAATATGGCTTTACTAACTTTTATTTCTTGATAAAGTAATATCTGGATTCTTAGTAAAATTATCTTTGCGGGGCTCTGCAATAACATTTTATGCTACACTCGATATGGAATCTTTTGCAAATATTCTACAGGGTGGAATAGTTTTCTAACTTTTGCAAGTTTATGCTGAACTTATTTGATTGCATAAAGATTACCTCAATAGTGACTTAAATATTTAAAATATTCAGGCAATTTGAATTTATCATTTTTAATATAATCAATAATAATTTTATAATATTTTTTTTTTTAATGTAATATATAATTAAAACAATTATAATACTTACTTGTGTTATGTAATTAGAACTATTATGAATCGTTGGAAAAAATTATGATCTATTACTAAAATTTATTTTAGAATTCTAAAATTTGTTTTGTACAAGATTTTGATGTTTTTTTTTTTTGTTTAAAGAACAAGAATGAACATTAGAATGCGATTTTAAAAAACTTTTGACCTTTACTTTATTTTGAGCTTTTAGCTTCAGCTGGAAAAACATAAATTTTAAAAACATAAAGTTATTGTTTTAAAAATATTAATAAAATAATAACAAAACCAGGGATGTAAACAGAACTAGATAGGAAAGTAATTTTATTTTTTTTTTAATTATAATTATTTTTCTTACTTTTGGTTATTTTTAAAAAATTTAAATTATAAACATCATGAGTTATAATATATATAGAGAATAAAATATAATTAAAACAACTGCCTCAGGCCCATAAATACAGTCGACATATTTTTTGTTAATTCAATCAACTATTTTATCGATTTATAATTAAAATATTGTTTTAATTAATAATTTTTTATTTAAAAAAAATATATTCTATCTCAGTAGATCTGTCCATTTAAAAGCAAAATACTATTGATTGTATTTATATGGGCGTGAAACAGTTTTTTAAGTTTCATTTGTTCTCAGTGTAATAAAATAATAATCTGCTTAATAGAATATCATTGCAATGCATCACAAGTGTGTTTTTGAGTTGTTAGTTTAATTGCGTGATTGTAGGTGCATGTCTTCTTTTTGCCCTACTTCTCCTTTATTACTAGATGATATTTTTCTACTTTCAATTTTCTTTTATGTACCACAATTTTCTTATTGTTGTCTTTCTATTTTTCATGAAATATACATATAAAAGGATGCATTTTCAATCAACAATTAAGAGGCCCACCATTTTGTCAGTCGCCTATTGAAAGGCGTAAGGCCATTAACAAAAATTGCTTCTGCTTCATTTATCAGTATTAACTAGATTTCAGAATAATACATCTTACGCGATTGTTATAAAGAATTTCTTTCATTCTTAATGAGACTTGAAGTTACAAAAGTGTCCAATACCCTTTGAAGGAGTGTTCTTTTGTCCCTCTCAGCCCGAGATTTATAAGCTTACATTAACTCCTATCACGTCATTATCGTCTAACAGTCGCTTACTTTTGTGTAAATCATTCGGCACGCTTGACAAAGGAAGATAAAATTGTATCCGATGTTATCGAGCTACAAAGTCAGAATTTCTCCATGACACTGTGGAAAGCTCTAGATAAATGGTTCTCGAGCTCTTTTAAAAGTTTAGCACTTATCGCCAAGTGAGAAATAAACATGCGTTCTTTTTTTTCGTACAGCGATTATTGTCTCCTCCCTGCAGAAAAAGTATTCGATACAAAAGTCATGATAACAGTCGGGGAGATCAAGGTTTTAACTGAAGACACTAAAAGAGGGAAAGTGGAAATATATAAACACGGTGTTCACCTACCTTTTTCTTTTTAATACACTCGGCAGAATAAATGTTGGTATATGAATTTGAATTTGAAAAATGTTTACATTTTTTAATTTATAAACAATTTCAAATTTCATGGAGGCTGTATTTTGTTAGTGAAAAGGCAATTTTAATTTAAAACATTTTTATATTGCTAAAAGAAGAGAAAAGAAATATTTTTTTAAAACTTTTTAATCTTTTTTTTCAAAAACCAAGGTTTTTTAAATTACGTATTAATTTTAATTAAAATTGATTTGTTTTTATTAAGATTGACGTTAAGTATTATTAAAAATTCTTGTTATTAGTAATCTTTTGACCTCACAGTAATCTGCATTTTATTGGATCCGTTCACCGTTTAAAATTAGGAACTCAAATATTCAATTTTTAATAACTTAATTTAAAATATAATTTCTCTATTTCCTAATTTGAAATAAAATTGTGAAAAATCGATCATAATTTTCATTTTAGTAAATATCATCATCAATCATCTCTATGCATAATAATAAACGCATTTGCGTATACACAAACATCTATTAATTTATCGATACTTTCTTACGTATATCTTGCATGTACCTTGATGCTTTCACATTAATGACTAGCATTAAAAAAAATTCAAATTTTCGTTTTGTATAACGTTTTAAAGGATATATAATAACATTATAACAGAATACATAATTTTTGATATCTAATTATAATAATAATTTTATTGTAATTGTTTCTCTTTTACACGAAAAACAAGTTTTTCTACCCTTAGAACAACAAAGACCATATGCACTATGTTTAAAGTCATTTTCTCGACAAGTACGATCGTTACCCTCGCTCGAATGAGAAACGTCACACTCGTCAAGAAGATTACTTTACTCTCTAGTAGTATAATTAAAAATATTTTTCTAAGTCGTTTTTACTAGTTCTAAAATTTTCTATACTAAACTATTGAAAATATTAATTTTTAAGCTCTATTAAGCAAGGAAATTAAAAAAGCTGACCAAAAATTACTCAACTGCGGAATTTCAAAATTTCAAAAAGAAAAATCGATCTTTTTGTTTTCTAGGTTGGCACATTTAAACCATCCTCCAATTTTAACCACCAGGCTGAGCCCATTGTAGCCCTTTTATAGCCCTTTTCTCTTGCAAAGAGAGAGGAAGAGAGATAGAAAGAATGGAAAAGAGAGAGATTGTGAGAGAAAGAGAAGGCGAGTGAGAAAGAGAGAGAGAGAAAAAAGAGAAAGAGAGAAAAAAGAGAGAGAGAGAGAGAGAGATCCATGCCTGCCGGATGTGCGGGCGGGTCAGCGCAGCTCTGCATCTGCGGGCGTTTTTCCTCCCTGCAGCTATAGCTACACATTTGTTTCTTCTCTGCGCGCGCAATTTCAGCCTGCGAGAAAAAGCTCCTCTCACCTACAAGCGAGCAGGGCAGCAGCGGATCCTCACCGCTCGCGCGCGCCGTTACGACATTCGCACGATCGTCAACGCGCTATATAATCCCTTTTACGAGCCTCGTTCACGGAGCCGCTTTCGAATTTCGCGTCGGGACACTCTGTTTCTTGAAAAGTGGGTAAGAAAGAAGAAAAAAATAAGAGGGAAGAGCAATTGCAGACGTTCGAGCTATCCTGCAGAGCGAAAGCGAGAGTTTATGGAAGGATCGATAGGAGAACGGGAAGAGTAGAAAGTCAGCTTGAGTGGCTGTAGCCGATGGGCTGCTGCAAAAATGAAAGGAAAATAATGTCGCTTTAATGCGTTCGTTAATATGGCTTGTTAGTTTTTCATTTCATTAGATGGACTGTTACGCTGTTGGAGATGTGGAAAACTACATACTTCAGTTCACTTCAAAGGGCGAATGAATTTGAGCTTTGGAAAATCGTAATGGGTAAGGATTCCTGCTAAAGCTATTTTTAATGAGCAGCTTCAGATCGCTGACAAAGGTTAAAGAGGTTCGTAACTAGATGCTAAAAGTTGAGCTGTCGATAACAAATGAATGAGATAGCAAAAATATGGATTTAGGTTCCTTTTAGAATAGAGTCTTATTATTATTAATTAATTGATGATGAGATCGACTTATTTACTATGAATTTAATGCGTTTATATGACATGATAATTTATCGATTTTAAATAATATTTAAATGTAATGGCATGCCATTAAGGTATGCAAATGAAGCTGAAATTAAAACTGTACACATCTTTTTTATCAAGACAAGAAACATTCATCGAGCACATTCAGCAAAATTCGTCGAGGAATTTTTGAGAAAATTTATAAATATCATGTTTAGCGAGTGCGTAAATATATATTAATTTTTATAACTAGGAAACCTTGTGCGTGATCGCAGAAAGAAAAAAGCATCAAAGAAAAAGAACATGGCTACAGAAGCCAATTTGTCTGCATGAACGTTTTACATTCGCTTAGGATACAAATTTAAATAAAGCAACTAAATACATAAATCTTTACTCTGCAGTAAAAATGTTATGTTTTCTATCAGAAATATTAACGATTTATGAGCATTAAAAAAAAGTCTTATTCTATTGACTGTAAAAGAATTTTTCAAAGTGTTTGAAACGATAAGCGTATTGATTTCTTTGAACGCTCAAAGGCTGCGATAAGCCGAAGAGTAGGTCCAACGCTGCGCTAGTGATGGAACTATACTTGAAAGCTCTTATTGGCTTATTCGATAAAGCTGCGGCCTTTAAAGACTTTCTTTATTGGCTATTTAATGCTTCCGCACATTGAAAATGAACTTTAACTGTTTGTTTCGGTCGATCACTTCAAAACCATTATTAACATTAAGGGGAGCAAACGATCAAGATTTTGTAATGCTCTTTGAAGAATGGAAGATCAAGTCAATCTATTGAACTGACAATAATAACTGTTATTACTTTGATAATAAACGATTTTATATAAAGATAAATTAACTTAAGAAAGGAACTAATATATTGAAATTTTGTGCATTAGTAGGAATGAATGCAGTTAATAAACAACTTGATATATAGCTAACTAAACTGTCAGAAGAAAAGAATAAAAAACAGTGTGTTAGTGAGAAAAATTCAATTTAATTTCAGAAACGATCTGCAGATGTCAGTGAAAATATTTTATTTCGAACTAATACTTATCACATGCTATTTTAAAATCTGTCTATCAAATCGCAATTGAATATTTTTCTAGGAAAATTTGAATTTCAACGAAAACCCATAAAAATGTAAAGCATTCCTTGATTCAAATTTTACATTTCATTTTCATTTCGACAGTATATCCATAATCTCATACTTTCAAGCTACTGTAAGAAAAGATCACTTAACTGTGTTGATTCAATGCAACAGTTTTATTAGATGGTGTCGAAAGATATTTCTATTTCATGCAAATTTTTGAATGGTTAATCGATACGCGTAAATAACTCTACGATTTTCTGAAGTAAAAGTAAAACTTTTTAAGATGGAGCCGAAATTTTGAATAATATTCAGACCCCAGGGATTTACAGATATATAACGAAATCGGCGCTAGGCTTATATCTTTTGACATTATAGGAATTTCCTTAAAGTTTGGAAATAAAAATTTTATGCTTCTTTTATAGCTCAAAGAAAGAACCGCGTTATAAAACTGGTTACACTTGTGTTGAAAATACCTAAATTTGTTTTTATTAGAATAATAATATTGATGTGGCTATTGTAAGTTATTATTAAAATATATATTTTTTTTATACTAGAATAAAAAGAAATAACTCTGCAAATCCCTACGTAAATAAAATCTAATTCATTGAAAAGTATTTTCTTGCTTACAGCAATGACTCCACAGCGACGAAGAAGGACATATTTTTCAAGCAAAAGTATCGCAGCAACGATTCAGCGACTTTATTTAGAGTCAGCAAATTTTTTTTATCTAGAATCGTGGTTTTATGCTTACCCTTTCGCGTGTAGCTATATTTCACAAATTCGAATTACGTTTCAGTGATTTCAAAGTGATTTGTGTGTTAACTCGAGCTGAGTAAATAAATGAAAAGAAATTTTAGTGATTTTTTTAACTATGACCAACGACGTGAAAACAAATCTACATGACCACTTAACTTTGAATTGACAAGTAATGCTTATACGAAAAGCTATAAATATGTAGCGAGCCGTTTTGTAGAGCAACAGGTTGAGTTTATAGTTTCGGACGGATTTTTAACGCAGTTATTTCGTAATTGTATACGTTTCCATTTTAACATTTTTCGGATTCTCAACGAATTCACGAATATCCACGTATATAACATAAATGCCCTTTTTGCTTCAATAAAAATATTTCAATAAAATCTATTTCATTCAAAAGCTTCACAACTTCGAATAAAGAATTAATTTATGATTTATCATTGGAGTACTGCAGAAAAATTTTTTTTACAATTTGAAAGCAAAAGCTTATATTTAATTGCCATTTAAATTTAAAACAGAACGGAATCCATATGAATTCCGCTCTCGTTACATCTGGATCAAATTCCTTTTACCTTTCCAAAAAATCAGCCAGAAAACATCAAAGTTTTCCCTGCGGAAAACATACAATACCTTTTAAAAAAAAAAGCTCGCTCGAGAATAATTTTCGCCGAGCTCGCAAACGAATAAATAAATCAAAAATGTTTTTCATCCACCCCCGCGCTTTTTAAAAACAAGACATCCGTTTCATCGGCCAAGAGGCCATTAGTATTTATTTCGCCGCTCTCCGTCCTCGTGGGAAAAGCTCGACAACTCGCGCCTCTCCCGTCTTACTTCCAACGCTGTATTTTCCTCCATGATTCATTATCATTCGAACCGGCAGCAGAAGCGGCAAAAAAAGCCCGCTCTCTCGTTATAAAACGACAGCGAGTCCCTCTCTCTTTTTATCGCTACGCGCTGGCTTCTTCCTCCTCCCAGGAACGCGCAATAAAAGCCTGGACGCTATATAAAGCGAGAGGACGAGATAGCTCGGAGATAGCTAATATCGATCGAACTACCTCCGCGCACTTTCCCCCGACGCCTGCCTATATAAGCGGCTCTATTATTCGGGGAGCGATGTGCACGCGTCTGATCATACACGCACTCGAACTACTTGCGCCCGTGCCCGCGCATCAAAAGCCCGCTCTCCCGCTATCCATTACGCCGCTACATATTCGCCCTGACTATACATTCCGCGAGCGCCGGGGCACAGTCTTGCCAACTTTAAATCTGCATTGACAATCAAATCAGGTGTGTTTCGCGCTTCTTTTTGCAAGCGAGAAGGAAATTTCCCATTCCCGGCGCGCGCGCTAATGCAATTGCACATGTCGGTGGGAGAGCTGTGGAAATCCTATTTTCCGCGGGGGATTTCTGTTCGCTTCATTAAACGCGGTCCTATTGGTCGGGATCTTGTCCCAAGGCGTGGGAGGCGCCGAGTGTTGCGGGGCGAAAAAACGCCGCATTAAGAAGCGCACCAGCTGGCTGGGATTTCTTTTGTCGGAGCGCTGTTGCGCCGGGGCGGACTTCAAAGCCGTGTTTTTCTCGGATTCGGAGGGAAGCGTGATTTATTCGCTGCGTCCGGGGAAAACATGTACGGCTGCATTTACGTGCCGGATGCGTGAACGAAATCGTGAATTAATCGGGTTTTTTTTTTCGAGTTAGGAGAGGTGAGCTTTTTTATTGTGTGCCTTTTTGGGTAATGTAAATATTATTCCGAAAGAAGATGTCTAGCGCAGCGCGTGGGTTAGGAAAAGGTGTAATCAAATTTAAATTACTTTTTTTCAGGAGGGAGAGGATGCTTTTAATTCAGGGGGATGTTTAATCTTCGTTCGAAAGAGAATTATGTAGAAGCGTCGGGATGAGTTTACAAGATAGTGTAGCTCGTGCTGTGGAGAAAGAGGTTATATAACGGTAACCTAGGCACATGTGTCGCATTATCGTTAATGAGCAGAGTTAAGTAGCTGTATAAGCGTTCGCAGCAGCACAGCTAGATGCATTGACACTAACTCTATCACCGACGTTAACGAACCGCTACTATATAAATTAAATGTTATCTTCTTTAGAACGTTATTATAATCAGACTGGAAAAGTATGATTACTTTCAAAAACCGCTTTTTGCAGAGGAAACTTTTTTAATTTTTATAATTAAAATAAAGCAGAAAATATAATTAAAAATTAAAAATTGCTCACGACATTTTTTAATTAACGAAGATAAAGTAAGCTTCCTGGTATCCGAAATTGACTTTTTTCAGAATAACAAATTTGTCCTTTTCCAGTTAAATTAAAGCGAACCCTCGCAAAGTGAAAAGTTTAAATAATAGCTTCTCCAACGCCCACTTACAATTTCCCAACAATAAAATCAAATTTCCACTCAATCGACCGCTCTCGAAAATATTACGTAAGTTCGCAATTATCGATAGCTCCAGCGACTACTCCGCAATTTTCCCCTCAAACATTGTACAACCCTAAATTAAACGCACCAGCCACCCAAACTCAAGCTCCCAGTAACCCGACGTAAAACAGCTCCAAAACCGTCCCGACGCGCTTTTCCCGCTCCGAAATTAGAAACCTCAACAACAACCGCCTCGCCGCAATCGAGCTCCGCTCCCAAGCCAATAGACCAACTCATACCCTTAACGAGCCTCGATTCAAATCGACGCTTTAAAGCCACTCGATCGCCTTTCTCTCGCGAGAAACTTTCTCCTTTCGTTTTCAACGCCAGCGCTCCCCGGAGGACTCCACGAGCCCTCCGACTTTTTTACCGCCTCTCTCATTCGGGTCAGCGCGCGACGCGATCATGACATACACACACACACAGGCTTTTAACTTTGTTTCCTGAAGGGTTTGCCCTTCGGCTCTTTTCGTTATATAAATCGCCGGCGGATCGTCGCGCTTTTTCCGGCACTTTTTAGCCGGCCGTCCCCTGTGTATTTTTTGCCGCGGGAATTTTTCAAGTCAGCGCCGCCGGAGCTCGTGGAACGAGCGAAAATCTCGGCCCGTAATGATACAAAGCGCGCGGAAGAGCTCGCTTACAACGGCGCCGTTGATGTACGGCTTCGCATTACCGATATCGCCCCGCTTTCGCCCGGGCGTTAATTTTATTTATGCGCGACGATCCCGAAAGTCGTCGTGGATATAAAGCGCCGCGGGCGTTTATGGATGGCCAAGCGCTGGTTTTCCGCTGCTGTGAGGATGGGTTATGACGGGGCTGAGAGCGAGAGTGGCTTGGTGTTGGGGAATCGATGTTTCGGTCGGGGATTTTAATTGAGGATGGATTGTTTGGGTTTCGGCGCCCGTGGGACCTATGTATTATTGATCGGGAGGATAAAATGGAACGTAAAAATATGCGTTCGCTGTGCGGAGGAATTTTTATTTTTAGAGTCGGTGGGAAAAAAAGAGAATATTGCTGCGTGGAGCTCCACCGCGAATGAAACCGCGATTTCGAAAACAAGTCGCTGGCCTTGCGGCGAGGGATTTGATACGTTTATTGATATGAGAATGAAAAAAGTGGGTAGGATGTATTGATACGTTTAATTAGTGGAACTAAGGTGAAACTATTAGTTGCAAATGTAATTAAGCTATTTTAAACAGCAACGAGATTAATATTTTGAGATTTTTTAAAATAAGATTGATTTTTCGAAGTTAACAAAATTCAGTTTTATAATCGAATATTCAGCTGAAAATGTTATATATATTTAAACCAAAATCTTTTACTCACTTTCCTTTTTTCCATATTTTTATTCTCTAAAATATATTTATAAAAAATAGACATATAAACGATAGTAACTTTCTGTAAGATAAATAATATGCTTGATACTAATAAAAAATAAAATATTCTATTCAGTGTGTTTATTTATGTATCTTATTTTGAAAATCCTTATTATCAAAATTTTCGTTGATATAGAAAATGTCCTATTTTAATGTTAAACTTAATAAAAAATTGTATACAAAAAGAAATTATCTAGGATAATGAATTGACCAAAATATTAAGATTAATTCCAGTAAAACTTAAACACATTTGCCATTAAAACAGCTGCGTAAATTTGAAAAAGTTTAGGCAAAATAAACAATAATGATAATCAATAAATAGAAACTGTAGTATCTGCATCAAATTTTGATTGCTATAACTTCGCAATCTAGTTTATTATTTGTGAGCGAGTCTAAAATTCGTAACTATTGTCCAGAAATTTTGTATCACTAAAATGCTTTAAAACTTTGTTGAACATAGTGCGCTATTGCAAATTATGTTATTTATAACAACATTTGTACGAATATTTAATTATTGTATTTAAAATTTAATGAATAAAAGATTAAATAAAATAAACGAACCTTCAAATGTTTATTGCATTTAAATTTATATAATTAGCTGCTGATAATGTTTTAAGGCATTAAATTGTAAATGTATTAAATCAGTTTTTAAAATTATCTGTATTTTACTTTTACAGAGGCATTTATTCAATTACCTTAAATGGGTAACGTTTACACTGCATTGTATATGTTTCCCTAGAGATAGGTCGATACAATTTCTACTATATTTGATAGCAACAAAAAATTCCGTTATAAGAGCTTAATTATTTTAATAAATATTAGAAGATTTGTATTTGCATAAATATCTTTAAATTTTAAAACATTTTAAATATATATATATTAAATTTCAAAAAAATTGCAAAACGAATATTTTATTGTATGATACCCACTGACAAATAGAAAGAGGAAATACTCGTATACCGACGAAGTAGAATAAAGTGCCATAAAAATGTATTTTTATTTTGAAATATTAATATTAGTATTTTTTAATCTTAAATGAATGCTATAAAATTTAATGTTATATTATTTTTTTTAAAGTTAGGTTTATTATCTTTGTTAAAGTATAATATCCTAATTTTTTTTTAATTAACGTAAAAATGTTGGGTACAAAAACTATAAGAAAAAAATATAGTTGAATTTCGAGTCTTTTTTCTCTAACATCGAGGGCGTTAGGGAGGATAAAAGCAGCTGGCTTTTACACCTCATCTACACTACAGGATAATACCCCTCTTCATTTATTTTTTATTACCTAATTATTTTGCATTTTAAAAGTCATAGACATTTATGAAGAAATAAAAAAAAGTAATACGTTTCTTAGACATTAACCATTTTTGATAATTACTGTTATCTTGAATTACTTTAAATTACATTTAAAATTAAAGAAACAAAGAGTTAAAATTTGTTAAATGGCTTATAATAGTTATTAATAAGAACTAATTTTAAATTTGAAAAGAATTTTTTTGTATATTATTTAGTGTTTACTTTAAAAGATTATTAAACTTATTTTAATACTATACGAATATTGAAACTCATATAACGTTTTCTATAGGTCATTTTTAAAGCAATCTAGTTTTATTAACTCCTGCTGTAGCTGCACTCTCAGCAAGAGTAAGTAAATGCCGACATTTTTTTTGGGTATTACAGGATAGCGTGTTATTTTTAATAAAATATCTTAAATTAAAATTTTTGAAATTTGAAATATTATTATTATAATTATATAATTATAGATCTGAATATGATTTTATTTAATAATTATTTCATAAACTAAATTGTGAATAGTAATATTATTTAATCATGAAAATTCTTGATTAATATTTCTTTAAGTTGTGAAATGTATGAATAAATACAATTTTTAAGAGAAAAGAATTTAATTTTTTCCTGTTTATCACATTTCTACTTTATACTTTCCCTATTGGACATATTCATACAATTTCCATGCGTGCCTCACTCGAAAGATACTTATTATTTGAATACCGTGAAATTCGTAAATTAAGCTACTTATATACTGCTCACGATAATGAAAATTAAGTTGTAGTTGCTTTCTAGTAAGTCTTATAAAAATTTGCTTAAAACAAAAATTATATTATAACAAAAAGAATGTTGATAAATTTTATAAAAAATTTTACTACTTCGTTAAGTTTTCTTAGTTAAAAACAAGTTTATAAATTTTTCGAAATTTTTATATAAACAATCGTCAGTTACGTGATGGTTTCTAATATATTAAAATTTTAAAATGAATGACATTTTTTATTAAAAGTTTTACAGACTTTCGTATCTATATCTTGACTAAATTTATGTACCATGAAAAGCTCTTTCTTCTTCAAACGTTTTATTTTGTTTATCTTTTTTTATTTTATTCTTATACTAAAGAAAGGTAGAAAATGCTTTTGGACGGAAAAATAAGAAGCAAGGTCACGAACATTAAAAAAACATTACGAAAAATGAAAACTGCTTTCGCTTAGATTTGTTATAATTATTCTATTCTATAGGTAGACATAATAAATATATAATAAGCTACATATCCATTATTTTTTAGCCGTAAATTCTATGTATGTCATTTATAACATTTGATTTGGCTGTCAGATTCGAGGTTATCGTAAGTTATAATGTAAGAAATCGTGAAGGTTCCGTAAAATTGAGAATAGCGATAGAAAGAAAGTTTTTCCTACATCAGCTGCACCTGAAGGTCCACAAGTATAACCATTTGCACAACTATTGACACACATATCTTCCACGGGCCGCTCTACTTTTTTAAAAGCCCAGTAACAGCATCAAAATGAGAAATAAAATAAAAATCAATACTTTTCATGCCTTAAAAATTCATAGACACTAATACATCATTTAATGCTCACCATACTTTTACTAATAAAACCCGAACACTAACGAACGTAAAAAATAATCCCTCTCCATCCCCAGCAATAGGCATTATTCCACCCCGAAAATCCCGTCAGGCGCAAAGCCACGAAATAACAGAGCACCTGACAGCCAGAGCGCTTCGTTTGCGTCACGCGGTCGCATCAGAATGCGATGTCTAACAAGGACTTCAAATACGCATAGCGCCCTGCGACAATCGCGTTCCTTATTATCGTAACCCCTGGATGCTGGCCTTCCATTTCCATACTCCCAGGCTACGGGGAGGAAAATTACCGATTCGTGTTGCAAACAGTGCGCCCACGCGTATACACGGCCGCACACACACTCTCGCACGTCAGGGCACTCCGTCTTCGTTTTGGGGCGTTGGGTCATTTAGTTCGCTCATTTCGCAGGTGGCGTCCCACAGGGACTATTTTCCCCCATTGTGTTGTGCACACGACTGTGTAACGCAGATGTATCCCTTGGCTTTAGCGCGCCGCGACGAAGATGACCCGTAGTCGGGCGGTGCGAGCGCGCTTATTTATCTCTTTCGGTAGGGGCCGGAAGTTGCTTCGTTATATACCGGCGAGGCGCACTTCTGCGCGACGCTAGATACGTTTGCGGGATTGCCGAGAGAGCGAGGGTTCCTGTGTGTACTTAAACTTTCTTAATTTTTCTTACTTTTTTAATTACAAGTTGCCGGGCGGGGCCGACCTTGTGAATTATTGAAAGTATTATTTTCTTTAAGTTTTATCAAGCCGAGATGACGACTCTGTGCATAGATGGGGCGGGGGTTGGGGTTGGAAAAATGTGCAGGAGATTTCGGTCGTGCGGAGTTTTTGTTGTGGAATTTCATGATAGTGTTAAGAGGGTATATCTTCGGTTAACGCGAAGCTCTTTTCTGTTTTGATTGCGATAATATTTTTAAGCTGGTATATAATCTGATGGTCATATTTTAGCTGAAAAATTCTGCTTCTATGTGCTACGAAAATATTAAATAAACTAAGATGAATTTCGTGAAAGTTTATAGGAAAAAAAAATTATAAAAATTAATAAAAATTTTAAAAGTTTTTTTTCTTTAAAAAATAGAAATTAAGTTGTTCGTTCAAGAATTGTAGTGGTAATTTTATTACTTCCAAACCATTAAAAATACTTTAAAGAATAATGCATTTCAATCACTTCAATAGTATATTATCAGTTTTACTTGATGGTTTATTTAAATAACATAATTAATATTAGAAATTTTTTCAAACTGGAAAAAAATGCCAACGACGAAAGAAAACAAGTTTTCAAAATAAAAATACAAATTTTGCAAATAATTTTTTTAAAATTGATATAAGTTATTAAAGATGTATTATTTTATTCCGTTTCAGTTATAAAAACAAAGTATTGAATTAAATGTATAATACGTTTTTAAATTTAATTTTTACATTATTTTTTACTGTAATTTGACACATGGTATTATTTGATTTAAAATCAAAATTAATCACATTAAAATTATTTTAGGATTCCGCACTCTATATAAGATAATTGAATACAAGGGGTGATACTACGTGCGTATTTTACACAAGCTATCACCTTCACTGGATATTGTGTTATATATCTATATATATGTATGTATGTCTATGCGCATGTGTGTGTGTTGTGTGGGTGTGTATGTGTGCGTGTGTGTGTATGTGTGCGAGTGTGTGTGCGCGTGTGTGTAACGATTTTAAAATAAAAAATTATATTTTACTTATTAAAAAAACTGGAATCAAATGGACATATATCTCCTAGTAGATACCGACAGTGCTTGGTCAGACAAATTCTTTACGAATTTCTATTTACTTCATTTAATATTTGAGGATTTTAAGGAAGTTTTATATTTTAAACTTTTTTCACCTTAAAAAATATATTTTTTCTTGTAAGTTAAATTTGTCAAATTGATTATTAAATTAATTAATTTCAAATGATGAACTTAAAAATAACTTAACTTAACTAAATTATGAACTTACGTTTTTATAAAATTATTTATTTGAGGTAAAAGTTTAAATCTTTCATGTTGTACTTAACCTTTTTATCTAAATGTTACTTTGATTGTGACGTTTTGTTATGCGGGCACAGTTTAAATGTTTTATCTAAACCTTAACTCGACGTAGTTAAATTTCTTGTTATACAAGCATAAAACATATCTTAATTTCTATTTTGTTACCTAAAATTTATGAATAGAATAGAAAATAGAAAATATGAAGATAATTTGTAAAAATTATCCACGTATTGCCTTATTATATTCTTATTGCTTAATATTGTCCTTCAAAAATAAAGCGAAGATTAGCTTTTCACAAATACATACACGTGCGAATATATCTTTAATTGCCGCTTAAAAGAACGTTGGAAAGTGGTACTTCGAAAAGCTACATACTGAGCTTAACTGTACCATCGTGGTCTTTCTGCTTATTGCTGTTATTACAGATCTGATTGAAGCAAAAACTTCCATTAGCGAGAAGTGCAATAATTTGGAACAAAATCATATTCTAAGCGCGTTTCGCGTAAGCCCCATTCTTCTCATTAAGTCGTTAATTGCTCTTAGCAAGTAATTATCTGAAATACGTAATGCATATTAGGTTGTAATTTTCAGGAACTCCTTTAAAATACATCGTCTAGATGAGCAATCATTAACGGAAAGAAGCTAATAAAGTAGAGGTAATTGCTAGAGAGAGAATATAGTAAAGAGATTCAAAGGTTCGACTGATGTCAGGGCGACATTTTTCCTATCGATCGAATGCTGTTAAAGGAAGAAATCACTTTTATCAAAGAAACTATAACAAGTTTTCTCTACGACTTTCAAATCGAAAAAGAACCAATTATAGGAATGTGGAAAACTTAATTAAGTAATTAAAAAAAAAAATACTTCATTTTTATAACTTAATTCACATTTTTGATATATGAAAGAATCACATTTTTCGTTGGTATATTTATAAACTAAAAACGTTATTTTAGGTAAGCACAGTCTTTTTAAAAATCTTACATAAAAGACCTGTAAACACGTAACGAAACACGGTAATCGGAATCCAGAATAGCCAAGCGAAAGGGATATAGCGATATTTTTGTCTCCACTTTATAACTCAGGCAATACCGGCTTAAAGAAGCTACTACGGTCAGCTTTAGGGTGAAGCTTTCGCGTTATCCGCTGCGCGTGGATCCTCACCCGTGTTTTTTTTTGTCTTTCTGTTATATAAGAGGGCCGGAGCGTTTCAGAGCGTGTCGCAATAGACCCTAGGACCGGCTATACTTCCCCTGGCTATCTTGCACATTTTCAATATATTTCTATCCCTGCTTTCTTGCGAGTCGTACGGGAAAATCCAGCTATCTATATGAGAGGAAATAAGGTCATTTCGATCCCAATTGCCCTGAGAAGCCTGGCAGCTTCTGTCCCTAGTTAAGCGATCCCTACGTTACAGATTCCAGTCGACTCGTCATGTACCAAACGCACGGAACTTTCCTTTCTCTCGCTCTTTCGCATGAATCGAGTTCACCTCTGTACATTTTGTTGCGTAAGCACGAGAATTTTTGGAACTAATATATTGAAATTTCAATAATGTATCTATGTATGTCCATCACAATGGGCTGTTTGGATAAATCAATAAATAGTTAAGCGACGTGAAATAACCCGGATAAATTAAAATTTTAATGATGACAGACAATATTGACCATTAATCACACCAATCAGTGATTTTTAAAAAATTTTGTGAACATTTTTTAGTCATTGCTGCATTTTTATTCGTAATTACTTTTTTCATAGTTAACCATTAAGCTAAAATGGGAAGATATAAGATACTTGCCATTGTTTTCGATGTTATTAAACGCGATCCCCACGATACCACTATACAGTAACGGCTTTCAGAAAAGTAATAAAAAGTGTCTCTACTGCAGTCTTAGCAAGACACAAAAAAAAGAACTAAGTGTATTGAAAATACCAATTAACGATTTTCCTTCCTAAAGAAGGGTAGTAAAATTTTCCTAAAATAGCCTCAAATAATTTTCATAAAGAGTTCAACAAAAAATTGTTTCCATTTTACAATGTAAAAAAATATTAAAAGAAAATTTGTAATATCTCTTCCATTTTTGCATTTCATTAAAAAAATTTATACAAATAATCTTAATAAAACCAGCACGATGCAATTTACCTAGAAAATCTCATACCACAAATACTCTGATATTCGCCTCGGTCAACTTTTATATCTTTTAGGGTATAGATAAAACGAAAAGATATAAAAATTGCACTACAATCTAAACAGCAATATCGCAAGATGTAAAATGATCCATACCAAGTGTCACTCGAAATAGCACAAAAGAATCTCAATACTCTTTAAAAGCAGATGGCACTGAGCAAATAGCCAGCGCATTTCGCGGGACTCTAATACTATTAAATCTCGCTGTGGCGCGTGGAGCTTATTTTGTTTACTCCAATCGCGGCATATTGGCTGATATCGGAACAATTCCTTAGCCGGTGTTATAGCTTATCCGTTAATCAAATTGGATTCATTATGCATTTTGACGAAGCAGGGCGCCTACACACACCCCTTCGTGCTCATTCGTTCCTTTCTATCGCGTCAATCAATATGATCGAGCGGCTGTGACGCGCTACAAAATTTTGCTTAGGAAAATTCGGTACAGAGAGAATAATTATCTATCAATCAAAAGAGGTGAGCTTCACAGTCGAATCTCGAAGGCATGGTAACACTCTATCATCTTGCGTCGCGTTGCGTTAATATCGAGACTCTAAAATTTACTTAATTTAGTCATTTTCGGATTATCTGTCTGAGTTGGTTTCTTAATAAATATTCATTAGCAAATGTATATATTTACTTCACCATGATTTTAGAACTTGAGATTTAGACATTTTATATTTACATTTATAATATAACGATTTTTATTTACCGTCTGATGAATACTTGAGACGAATTTCTGCTTGTAATTGCCAGAACGTTACTAGACTTTATTGGAGTGCAACTCTTGCACTCCTAAGTAATACGCAATCCTAAGTAATACTACAAGTTTTCAGTACTAAACAGTTTTTGTAATGTTTACTTGAAAAAACGAATGTTTTTATAAAAGATAAAACATTTAAAAGTAATTTTAAAACTTTATTAAAAATACTAAATGAAACTATAAAAAGTATTTTATATCACTTTGATCTCGATATCATGACTGAATTTTGGTTTTCACAGTATAAAATATAGTTCGATACTCGTCAATTAGACGATGTTTACTTCGAGCATACAAAGAAAAAAAATCTACACACTTCACTAGAATTTTTATTTCACTATAAATATAATAAATTTAAAGTTTTATGATATTAATAAAGTATTATTATGAAAAAATGTTCGGAACAAAAATTATAGAAATAAGAAAGAGTTAACCAATAGTGACATTGACCTTGACCTTCAAGATAATTCTAAAGATCATTTCAAAGTCATATTTGTTTTCTTATATTGTAACCCCTATTTTTTTATCTCAAATTCCAAAAGAGTGTTAAATTTAACATTCAGAGATGTAGTGTTATAGACTCATTGTTAATACAGTAGACTAAATAGAACCTCGTTTCAAAAATTAAGAATTAAGAACTAATCCACTATTTTTTTACAACCAACAATAACAGCCGGTAGAATCAATCAATAAGAAATCTTGAACTTTGATGATCCTTTATAAAATGCTCTAATGAGAAAAGATTTCTTACTCCTTCTAATAAATGATTAGGCGAATAAAGGGAAAAACGATTGGTATCAAGTCAGTTTACAAACTTATACTTCTCCAGGTTACCTCATGAGCACTTTAAATAATCTATAGGAGTCAAGTTACCATTAATCTTTTAACAACAAAACAGGTTCAGTTTTTCAAATCTGCATTACAATCAAATCGAATTCAACTAATATTAACTAAATATTTTATATCAAAAATAATAAATCACTTTTTTTATCTTTCTCGGTCGATACTAAACTTTGGAAAAACTAATCTGAGTAATACAAAAATTGTACCTAAACTCTTTGATGTTAAGTCATACAAACAGTAATACTGATGCTGCTACTAAAGTAGTATTCGTGCTCGATTGATCTGCATTGGCGAGCTATCCAGCATTATTTCCACATGAATATATAGATTGATCGCTGTCGGTGAATGGTTCAGAATATTATTGATGAGGTCAAAATTATCGACTTCCAAGCTACGCGGCTAAAATCATCTACCTGAAAATGTCGGGATTAACTTAAAGATAACTGATGTTTTTGAAGGTCAAAAAGCAAGAGAGCTTTGTCCTCTCGCTACGTTCCACGATTGGCTCCCTGCTTTCTAAAGAAATTTTTTCACATTTTTCTCTTATTATGTTCCAATTCGCAAAAACAAAAAAATTCGCACACGCTGATGTTAACGTTTTGATCACTTAAAAATATGCATTTTTGATCTTTGGAGATAATTTTCACTTATTATCATATATCTATATATCTAAAAGTGAAATTTCACGGTTTTTTTAAATGCGAGATCAAAAATAGGCATTTCCACCAAAAACAAACAAATTTAATTTTCAGAATAACAATCAAGATCAGGAGAACTGAACTAAGAAAAAGTCAAACCTCTATAGAAGACCCAAAGAAAGATCCTTGTAGTTCACTCCCGCGCCCGGATATTTATCGTTCGTATAAACTAATACTTTTCTATGAACGCTATCATACAACGAAATGATTCTTTCTATAGCGATAATGTGCTACGCCCGTACCACTCCAAACTTTTGCTGATTCATCTAGCAGCTTAACGGACCCAGGTTGACCTTTGTCAACCTGCCCGAAGCTCTATATATTGCAATTCGAAATCCTCGATTTTCCAGATAGTCGTTTTGGCTTCTAGGCCTCAGGCGAACTTCTGTACAAAAGATTCAGCGGCTTAGAGTGCATTGCTTAAAAAATATTATCGAGTTAGTCGAAATATTAAATAACTTAACCGCTTTCTCATCTGGCTCCCATTTACATTATTGATAATTTTTTGTTATAAACCTCTATTTTTATTTTATATAAAAAGGCGCGCAGTTTTTATCCATAACAATAATAATAACTATCGTAACGAAAAAAATTAGGTGTTCAATTCTACCTGAGTAATATAATAATTTTCCCCTCTGCTAAACATCCGTTAGAAAAGACCTCACCCTCCCGCCCGTATAACACACTTACTTTAGTAAGCTGCAACACCCCAAGTGTATTATGGGTTATTGGTATGAAACGCCATCTAGCGGTGCTCTAGTAACTAAATCTTACGTATGTTTATCAAGAGCTAATAATTTTCCTTTACTTGTAGATTTGTACAGATTTGTTCTACCTTTCTGACCTAATACGGACATTTATAATTAATTTATTTTGTTTGGGCTATGGCATACTGAGCTATACATTAAAGATTTAGAATTTCTGTGCTGACAAATTATAAAAGTGTAAGCACAATTGTGTCGCGATAGTGCAGGCAAATATTTGAGCAAGCGCATTCTCACAGAATAATTCAAATAAATATAGAAATTCTATTTCCTTCAGCAGGATATATCAAAAGTTTCGCAGCTGGATATATAGCGATGATATGTGGAAGAGATGAATCCATTCTATAAATAGCCTTAGGCGTAGTGAGAACCTCCATCTTGAACGTCTAGAAAGTTTGCAGTCGTCGATTAAGTATTTGAAACTTCTTCAGAATTCCATAAATTTTATTCAAACGAGAAAAATATTTTACAATACTTTTGATAGCCGTTATTGGAAATTTTAAAGTTACCATTAAATTAACTCTAACCAGGAGAGTGTATGACCTTAGGGTCACAGATCTTGATGAAACTTTGGGATATATTTTTGGGTATCAAAAAATGAGGAAAGCCAGAGCCGTACGGTCTAACGCCTCGGAAAATTCGAGTTATCAATGTTTG
>UELX01003721.1:0-21702 GCA_900480035.1 Eupelmus urozonus
AAACTAGCGTGAATAATAAAGTCACTAGGGGAATAAAATGAAACTAGCGGGAATAAAATCAACTTATACCCCCGCTGGAAGGTCTATAAACTGAACTTTTTGGGTGGTTAGGGTGAAAAAGTATATAAAACAAATGCTATAATGATATTGCTAAAGCACTGGTAAAATTTTGCAATCATATTTTTTTCAATTTTATTTAAGCTTACCCAAACCTAATAATAAAATATTACTACTGTTTTACCAATACTGCATATTTATTTTACTATTTTACTTAATATTTTACAAAATACTGCATTAATATTGTGTTAATATTGCAAACAATATTATAGCAACAATTTGACAATATTGTAACAATGTTATAATAATATTAAAATGGTACCGTATTAATGTTGTGACAATATTGTATCAATATTGTAATAATGTTCTAGCAATATTGTCACAGTTTTGTTATATCGTGACAATATTGTAAAAATGTTGTAGCAATAATGTAACAGTTTTTTGTTAATATCATGAAAATATTGTAACAATATTATGATAATATTGCAACAATATTGTGATAATATTGCAACAATATTTTGTTAATATTGCAACAATGTTGAAGCAATATTGTGATATTAACGTGCATATATTATAATAATATTGTGTCCATTTTGGTAGTTATATTATAATGATGTCCTAATATTGGACCTGTATTTCGAGGAAAATGAATCTATTGATTTGATATGATATACTTGCATGTCGTACACCTGTCACTGTGTATAAACAGAGCTCTCGGCAAATAACGAGCGATTCTAACTTATAAGAAATCTCGCGAGATTTTGCTAATCGTAATCACCCATAAAAGTTTAAAATAATCGTATAATAGAGTGCAGTAGTACAAATTACTAAATTTAATATTTTCAGAAAATGCAATTGAATTAGTTATAATGTAAAACCTACATTTTAATCTTCAAAGTTACTTAAGTTTAAAACCACTTTTTAAACTTTTATATAGATTAAAATGTAGGTTTTAAACTTTTTACTTCCAGGTTTCATAGTTTTCAGTTTAGTGCGTACTTAAAACTTTCTTATTATTTAAATTTGCATAAAAACATAAAAACATAAGATAACAAATCACTTTATCCTCATTATTGTAACACTATAATATGAACTTTTCAGTCAATATATTGAAATAAATTGTGTTACAAATAATAATCGTACTTTTGTACTTATGAGGAAGTTCAAGTATTTTAAATACCAAGCTCTCATGCAAAAGATTTCATTTGATATATTGATATAAATTTTTTACTTTTAAATTATATTTGAGAACTATTTAGGGGTACCTATATACTTGCACTATAATATTTGCAAAGATGTACTTTGAATACTTTTACATATTCTTAATTATATTTCATAAAATATTATAAATATTTTTTTGCCAATAAAAAGTATTTTTTTAAATATACTGTAAAAATTGTTGTTAAAAATTAAATACTTTTTTTAAACGATTTTAAAGGAAAACAGAATACGATAGTTTCCTATTTTATTGATATTAGCATTATTGGTTTTCCAAAAAATTACTTATTTAAATAAACTTTATCATATTTAAAATTTTTTAAACCCTATTGCTTTATGTAAGTCCTTGACTCTAGATAAAATCACATACTTGTAAATACACTTAAACTACTTTTTCCAATTACCATGTACTTAAAAGAATTACTTTCCCGAAGTACTAAATACTTCTACGAAAGCAGTTTAAGTAGACATCCACATATTATATACATACATTTATACTTAAAATATTTGTACTTCCACAAAACTATTAAATTACGTTAATAACATATGATTCTCCATCAACTTTTTAATTTCATTTTTATTACAGTTTTACCAATCACTGATTATAGGTACAACTAAATCAACTTCACATTGCAGGTAACTAACTCAAAAAAAAGATGACAATCACAGGGACCTGCGGTCAGAGGAAAAAAGGGAATTCAAAACCGGACGAAAATTACTATAATTTATCTCGATAAGTTATCTATTCAAATAGCATTTATCAGCGCGCAACCACTGAAACCAGTTTTTTCGTGTTTACTAGATTTATTTCTGTGCAGTGCAGGTAGAGGCAACGGTTTCTGCGCACGCAGCATTTTTTTGACGAATATATTTCCTCCGAACGTAATTTTACGATGATCAAAATTTTTACACATACCTTGAGTGCTGTGCTAACTCAAACTTATATATATGTGTACATGCACGTATCAGTGTGCATATGCGTATGTGTGTACATATGTGCATCCTCTTTCACGTTATGTGTGTTATGCAATTACAGACGTCACACGCGTACACAGGTTCGTGCATACGCGGAATTCCCACTTCGGACTATAAAATTTCTACGTCACTCATCAACAGTTAGACAAATTACACTACGTATGTAGATCGGTGTACTTAATAGGTACTAATTAGTTTTCTCTCGATAACTGCTTCAAATATTCCACAGACTGGAGCTAGTTTACTTGGTAGAGTATAACATTCCAATGCCCACGTGTCGAACTTTCTTGGGGAATTGCAAGAGGATTTTACGTAAATCATAACAGTATTATATCATTAATCAATTTTGAAAAAGGAATTTTTTGATAAATGTCATAATAATTATGTCAAAAAATGTTATTGGTAATTTGAAGTAAAATAAATAATTATTGCAATTATAGGGGAAATTTAAATAACTAATAATATAAATAAAATGTTCATTATTATAATTGATATTTACATGACCTCATTTGATCTTGTTCAGTTAATGTAAATTTTAAATATTGTATTTGCTGTTTTTACTTTTATGCGGTAATGTTAAGAGCCAATTATAAATCTATTAATATGTTAATTTTATTGAAACGGTATGAGTTTATTACTTGTGAAGAAAGTAACAATCAAAACGAAAATCTCTAATTGTGATTAACCAAGATTTAATTAAGGTAAAATCAAAGTATTCTCTAATTAAAAATCTAAACGTAGAAATTCTCAAGAGTATATTTTTGACAATACACCATGTTTCCCAAACCTTTTTATCAGATTCTCGCTTCTAAGATCTCATTAGCTATTTCGGTTTGTACCAACTATAATTGAAGATTTACGCAGCTCTATTTATCAGGGTGTGAAAATCAATTTGAAATTTGATTGACCCACCTTAAATCGTTCTTAGAAACTTGGTTAATTCTAACGTTTTTGAAAATAAAAATTTTGCTGTAAGACGTAATTTAGTGTAAACATTTCATAGTCTGTAAGTGAATATAAATGTTTTTTCTAAATGCATTTGAATGATTGTAAATATTTTAGCTGCATGTTCAATTTATTTCAAATAAGTAGTTTAAATTACACAAATAAAAGTTTTATTTTGTTAATTATAAATTTAAATAATAATTATGATAAATTATCAAATTCAGAAATACACAGCATATTCAGAAATAGCACAATCGTTTATCGAGAAGCATCGAATAATTGCAAACGAGGAATCCGCCTATCGAAAAGTAGCACACTTGTCGTTAAAATCCTCGCATACCACCTCCCCCTCTCTCACTCCCTCTGCATCTCTCTCGAGCTACAGCTCACTTCCGTCATTCCTCGGCAAGTAATAGCAGCGCTCGAGCCGTGCCTACAGATCTGGCTACACACTCCCCGTAGGATATACATCCCAGGAGAAAGAGAGGGGAAAACTCGCGAGGAACGCGCCCGCGCTCTCTCGCCAAGGTCGTGCAAATGAGCTCACGCGCGATCGCCTCTTCCTCTCTCCCTCGCTCTAGCAGCGCCGATTTGTTAAAGGTGTCCGCGGGAGAGGCGAAACGCTCGCTAGCTCGCTCGCGGCCAGTCAACGGAATTACGACAAGCGCGAGAGCTGCTCCTTTCCAGCGAGCCAGAGAGAGAGAGAGAGAAGGAGACTACGCTCCGTTCATAAATGGAGCGTGAGAACAGTTAGAGAGCCGAGCGATGTTTACTACGGGAGCGCAGTCGGTACTTACGTTACTACTCTATGCGCAGACTGGGAGAGAGGGAGGCCTGGATATCTTCGAAATTGTTCGGTATTATTTTTAAATCTCTTACGCAGTTTTTGCGAGCGAATGCAGATGCCGAATTTTATGTTTATGCAGAGCTGGAGAGCGCTGAAATTGTGGAGATGACGTTTGACGTTAACGCAAATAGGAGCTTTTTATGCAGCGGTCATTTTCGGCGAAATTGAAAGCAGCTTTTTATTCGGATATTAAATTTTCGGATTCCCTTGTTATAAAATGATCATTTGCAGTCATTGAATATTTTATTGCGTTACGCTGATGGGAGATTTTGCTTGAATTTCAGTTTTATCAATTTTTAGGATTTCATCATTTCGGCTGTCGTAGTCGTTATTTAACATTTTTAGTATGATTATTTTACTTTGATGAAATTATTAAAGTTCTTTTTACAGTAACTTTTGTACCGCGAGAAATACCACATTATTATTTACACCATAAATTTTACCCATCCAAAAGATTTTCCCCATTTATTCATTTCTCTTATATGTCTCTCAGCTACTCAAACATCAGCAGCCAGTATTCATTAGAGCGCTCGCCAGGCCGACGCGCTAAGCGCTTTATCAATGCATAAAACAGCCGGACGCTAAAATAAATTAGCAGCGCAAAAAAGTCCCAGCCGTAAATCCCACAGTCCCCCTACTTCTCCCCCCATGAAAACCGCAAAACAAACGAACTCTAATCCCACAGCAAGAAGAACTCTTCCGCCCTTATCAACGTATATACGCACGGCAATTACCATTCCCCTCGTATAAATCAGCTAATTTCCCTTAGCGTTCGCACCGTCTTATCAAAAAGCTCGATCGCGCGCGGGACTGGCGCGCTCCAGAAATCACGCGAGCCCGTCGAAAAGATAAGCCCGGCGAAACAATGTTTTACGAGGAAAAAGGGCTCTGAATGCGTATTCTCTCTCTTTTTTATGGAGCCCCGACGCTTGAATGCAGAAATTATTTGGCAGAGCGCGCTCTTGTTTAAAGGAGCGCGATAATCCGCGAAACGGTATTTAATTTCGACAAAAAGCGCCCGGGGAATGCGGAAAAAATACGGCGTTGCGCAAAAAGCGGTGTGAATAAACGCTTGATTGCAGATAGTGGCAAACTCGTGTACCTGAGTGCACTTGTGTCTGTGTGTGTGTGTGTGTGTCTCTGTTTACGACCTTCAGTTATTACAGATTTTTCAAACTCTTTTTTGCGAGTGTTACCGTTAGAGGCTGCGTTTTTACGATTGGTTAAACGACCCCGCTTTGATTGGTTAAAACTTTTAAACATTTTTATTTATTTCTACGTATACGCCTCTTTTAGCGCGCATTCTAGTGGCTAGTTAACATAATTTTTTCACTGTTAAAGTTTATAATCCAAAACTAAACACTCGCATTCGCGTCAAGCTCAAATAGCCGAGTTACAGCCCTGAATAACGACTCGATTTTTTGCACTATCCCATACCGCTGCGGAACAGTCCAGGCAATTTCGAATTTAATATACTTAAGAAAGTGCGCGCGACACGCCGAAAGGGGGCTGGTCTCGTGATTACATCTGCGAGAGCCAGCTACACAAGATATTGCGCAGTTTGCGATTCTGGTCCGGCTGGTTCGCTTTCGATATTTTTAAAATTAAGGGCACGTTGTCGTGGAGTTCAAATATTGAAATGCGCGAGCAGGCGTAATTGCTTTTGCGGGGCCGAAAAAGGCAGGGACGGCTGACTTTAATCAGTCCGTTTGAAAATAATTAATTCGCCGGGTTTTCGAGAGGTGTTGCTGAAAGTGTTTTTCACCGCTGATGGACGCGGTTTTTTATTTTATTTTTCAACGAGGTGGTGTTGGATTTTTGTTCATTTGGTTACGGCGATGTAATTGAAAGTTAAATTTCGATTTTCAATGCAGTGTCGTCGTGTAGTGAATTAATTTTCGTTTGAATTACTTTAAATTTACGCAGCTACTAAACGATCGTTAAGTCTAGCAGAGAAGTGATTGTAGATAGATTTAAATTATCGGTTTATTATTAATAGGAAAGATTTTTTACTAATATAGACGTATTAATTTACTTATCTTTGTTTTTCCGTCAGATAGTACCTATATAACAAAATCTGTCGCTTGTTTAAGATTTTTAAATTTATAAAAGAAATATTTTTTTTGTATTTTAATTGACTTTATCCCTAAGTGAATTAATTATCTTATCGATACTAATCTTTGAAACAGGTACTAAAAGTTCAATTTCCAAATTTTCCCTCTGCAGTGGCTGTTTTAATGTTTGAAAACATTAAAGTAGAGTATTTTGACTCGTCAAAATAAATATTAGGAGTCAGACGATAACGTCGAGGTGTTTATCGGGCTCATGAATTTTAAATCGCGCATTAAATCATAATGAATTTTAAACAACATTTAACATCTCGGCGGCGATCTCGAAAAAATCCGATAAACAGCCTCGTAATCTGTCACCTTAACGTCATTTCAAATCGTCAAGACGAAAAAAGCCCGCGATAACAGCATTACAATACACTTTTCCATCTCACGCACAAGTCACAATTGCCCGTCGCGATACCAATCAGCTTCCATCTCTCGGCGCTCATACGGCTAATTGCACTGGCCGACAGAGCGCCGAGAGGCGCCTCCGTGTCAGCCAAATACTTAGAAGCCTATCCACGAGCGCGCGCATCGAACAGCTGGAAAACTTTCGACGGCCGAGCATAAACACAACCTCGATTCCTTCGCCGACCCACCTTTTCTCTCCGCGCGCTCTCTCGAGAGGCCTATGAGAAACGCCTTTAAAAGGTATGCGCGAGAGCGCGCGCGCCAAGCGAGCGAGAAAGAGAGAGAGATAAATAGGCGTCGCTAGCTAGAGACAACGGCTCCGAAAAGGTCTTTCTCTCCCTCTCGAAAATAATAATCTCGGCGCTGATCTCTCACGCTCGCTTCTTTCCGGTTTCTCCGCGCGCCTTTTTTTCCGCCAGGAAGCGAAGGTGTGGCTTTCCAAGAATGCGCGAGATATTAAGGAGGCGCGCTTGTAAAAACGCTTTCGGGGCCTTTTGTCGAGGAGGAATGCAAAAGCGCGCCGGAGGAATTATCACGTGGATGCAAATTGTTTATGGGCGAAGATGCAGCGGTTTCTTATTTTTGCGGCCCTCTGAAAATGTTTACGCCGCGCGCGTCGAGGAGGTTTTGCGCCCGAGCGTGTATGTATATTTATGAGACGCGCTCGCTGGAGCTTTGTTAATGAATGCATTTTTGTTAATGGATTCCGCCTTTCCTCTTAGTTTCAGAGACTGCCCGGCGATGGGTATTATGAAATTACGAAAATTGAGATTGATGACTCCGCGGGCTGCTTGGAGGATGGGAGAATTATTTAAATAATTTATGATAATCGATGCTAATTAGTTTATAAAAAGTATTGCAGGTGTAGCGAGCTCCTGGAAATCGAGTTAGGAAAGTAAAAGATGCTCGGAGCTGTTTGGGGAATGAAATCTTCTTTTTAATACTGCACAGTTAAATTTTACTATTTAATCGAAATGAAGTTTTGTACGCGTTAAATCTGTTCAGATTCTCAGAAGAGAAAGTTATTTTGATTGCTTTAATCATTTTCTGGGTAAAACCCATAATTTGGAGGTATACTAAGCCACGTTATGTTTTGGGGAATTTTCAAAATACCTTTTCTGATTGCCAAAATTTATAATAGAATATGCTCGCGGCTATTTGCATTTTAGACTTATAAGCGATATTTTGTAATCACGATTTGCATAAATTACAAAAAATAAACAATTTCAGAATCAATTCTCCAAACTCTATCTCAATCCGTTCAAGTGCTGAAAAATATGCAAATTTATATGAATATTAATGTCGAACAACTTCTTAAGTTTTACATATTTTTTTCTCTATTTTGTATGTAATTACATTCACTTTGACGATGTCACATCACGATTTTATTATATGCATTTTATAGATATACACATTAATTAATAAAGTATAATACAGATCAGTTACCTCTTTTTTATGTCAAGTTTTATAATTTTTAAGCTTGGATCTTAAAAGTAAATAAGTGTTTTAACTTTCAGAATCCTGACATTTTCTACTGCTCTAATGATGTAGAAAGTCTTTCTATATATTTTTTTAAAATTATTATTGTTTTAGGAATAAAATATCTTTATGGGCGTAATACTTTCGATTTGCATTGCTTTCTAGCTTTAAAGAAACATAAACTTTTATTAGACATAAAGCAAACTTTCTGTGTAATATGGTAAGCATTTCAAATTTTTGCAAAGATTAGAATTCATAATCATAACTTGTGGAAATTTTTCTAGAAAATATAAACATTTTGCAAAATAAAGCGTGAAAGTCTATAAATATGATATTTTAATACAGTTTAGAAGAATTAATTGTTTAATTTATAAATATTTTAATAAAATTTTTCAACACTAAATAAACTAATAGAAAAATTTTATTTTTACTTTATTATATTTGTATTTTATATTTTGACGTTACTTTAATTCTTTTGTAAACATTATTATCTTAGGATCTTTAGTTAGAAATGTTATTTTGAGACTTTAAAATTTTTAGAAAGTATAAAAATATTTTGATCACATCTGGCTGATTCACGAAATTTAGCAAATTTTTTTTATTCATTTATTCATAAATTTTCAACACTTTTCAACTACATTTTCTGCTAGAGTTTAGCACTCAATCAAGGATAAATATTAATTTATATTTCTCCACAAGAACAATAACAATTTTTTCGGAGCAACTGCAGTCCCTGATAAAAATACTGCACGTCAAGCAGCCAAGCATCTCTTTCACAACAACAGCACCTTAACTATCTTCCGATCGGAAGAAAAACACACAGCTCAGGAGAAGACGCATTAACATAAAATCCGAAAAAGTAAGCCGCGCGGCTCGTTTCCATCGTGCACTAAATCTTTTAAGACATCCTCCTGTGGGTGCGTGCGCTTTTCAAAACGCCCACTCTTTCTCTCTTTCTGGAAAAAGCCTAGGGCCTCGTCGTGTATACACAAACATACATACACACACGCAAACGCACGTAGCAGCTGGAATTTAGAATCGGGTCTTATAAGTTGCCCTACGCCCACGTATATGGCTCGGCCGGCGGAAAGGATGCGCATGTGTATAACGTTGCGAGAAAGGCAGTGAGAGCAGCAGGGCCTTAAAGGGCCTCAGCAGAGCAGAGAGCGAGACACCGGCACTCGTGCGCAAGCGCACTAACTTCCTTTTCTCCTCCGGCACCCGAACACTTACGTTTTCGGAATCCTTCAGATTAGGCCAGCTGACGAGGCTGGCAGCTGTATTAATCCAGAAAATATGGTAACACTTTAGCACACTCGCGGTTCACTTTTGTACGTTGCACAACAATCTTCGATCTCGGCGCTCTACGTATCCAATCACTCGTGCCGAACCGACAAATAATAGTACCGAACAAACTCGAAAGTACGAAACATAAAATCGAAAAAAAAAAACGTTAAAACAGTATAATAATAACAATGTAAAGTTGTTAAATCTCGCGATAGAAACACAGGTCTGTTCACGCGAGCGAGCCTGGTACTTCGATACACATGTATATAGAACTGAGAGAGAGCGCGCGGGCGCGAAAGGAGCCGCGCACTCAGCTCGAGATGCTTGCGCGGGCCGTCGGTAACTGTTCAGAGTCCTGACACAGTGCGCGCTATAGCGAGCGCTCTCCTCCGAGCGCTGCTGCGAGTGGGTGGGGACCCGAACGTAGCGCGGGGCCCGCAGTGGTGGGGGGAGCCGTACGCGCCGAGGGGCCCGTCGCGCGCGCGCCGAGAAAGGGGAACAGCGCGCGAGCGCAAGAAGAGCGAGAGAGAGAGAAAATGAATGCGCGATTACGTGTGAGTATACGTGCGTGTGCGAGAGGGAGAGAAAGCTAAACGCACCGAACGAATATTACGAGAGTCTCGGAGAGTATAATAGGGAGGGGGGCGGGCTGCTGCTGCCTTGCCTTCTTCTCTCAATGATGCCAACACCTGTAGGCTGTTGCTGCTGCTGGTGCAGGTTGTGTGTGCCGCGCTGCTTCTCCTTTTTCTCTCCCTCCCGCTAAGGATCTGCTCGCTCATCTTCGAGCTGCAGCGCACACCACGAACCGGCCGCAAGTTCAAATTCCTGCGGGGCCTGTTAGCGCGCGCACGCCTGGCTTCTTCTTCGTCCGCGGGATTCTTCTTCTTTTTCTTTGGCCATCCGCAGGCTTTTGGCGAATTCCGCGGGGAAAGGAAGCGGGCTAACCGCTCTGAGGTTTCGCCCGCTGGCTAACGATCTCTGCTCTGCGGGCTCTGGAGGAAGAATTTTTGAGGCTGCGCGTGAGAGTTGGGATAGGGGCTTTTTAAAAGCCCGTTTTTTTTTTTGTTTTTTTTTTCTTTTTATTTTACGCCAGGTTTTGTTGGCATATTGCTTAAAGACGATAATTTCAAAGTTTCTTCGTTATATATATTGTTAAAACGTGTTTGACAACTGGAATTATTTGTATTTGATTCTCACATCGTTTGATTTATTAAACGTTTTTCTTTGATATATGATAATATTATCGATACTTTTGAAGTTCAAAAAACGTACTTTCAAAAGTGCATTTAATATTTTTAGCTCTTTAAATTTCCTGTTATCGCTTTTAAATGATGTGAAAAAACTTAACAGAATAAAATACAAGTATATTTTTATCCGATGACATGCTTCTATCAATATAAAATACGTATTGTCGCACAACGTCATCATATGCTTTTTTCCCCAAATTATCTCCTCCGTAAAATACTAAAGACTCAGCGACAAAAAGAATTTTTAGCAAAGAGCTAAACACGAAAATCCACCAGCGCTTCAATCTACAGCACATAAGATAAAACTTGGAGAAAGAAACTTTAACTCTGTTGCCCAAAGAGCGCTTGCTCTTACTCAGCGCTCCTCGGCAGCAAAGAGTCGAAAAAGACAAACCGAACGCGAGGCGACGGAAAATTTCGCCTCGAAAAAACGAGAGAGAGAGAAGAGCCTCGCGCTGCGTATAGTTGAAAGGGTATATAGGCACACACTTGTATCCGACATTGTCTGCGGTTATATACGCATACCGGGTTGCCTTGGTGGCGTCCTCTGGGTCGAAGTACGCGGAGTATCGGCTGTCCGGCTGCTCATTTAAATACCTGTTCCTTACCGTTCACCAACAACATTCGCACGAAGGCGGCCGCGCGCAGGCCACGCACCTGTGTGTGCGAGCGCGCGGATTTTAACGCACTCTCTCCTCTTCCCCTCGCTGCACCACTTCTTTCTCGCGCGATCTCTCTCTCTCTCTCTCTCTCTCTCTCTCTCTTTGCGAGAGCGCGCGAGTCTTTTTATTCCTTGGGTTTATATTCCGGTTTTAAAATCTGTATAACTAGAAGAAATTCTTGAATCGCATGAATAAACGCTCGGATCTGAGCGAGCGGATAAAGGCGAGAAGGTCCTGTTTCTTCATTGATTTAAGCGTTTCTCCGGCAATTTATCCTTTATTTTTTCTTTAATTGAAGCGAGCTTCTTTTTATTTTGTCGTTATCAAGGATATTAGTCACTTATTAAGCAAATATTTTTTGTTAAATTGACGTAAATGTGGAAGTACGCAGTTTAAATAACGTAATAAAATCAGTATTTTACACGTGTGGCATTGTGCTTTAGAAAGGAATATGTGTACATTAATGTGACTTTTAATGTATTTATATTGTAAAAGATAATATTAAAAGATAATTTATATTGTAATACATTAATGTAGTTATATATTGTAAAAGCTTATCAAAATCATTGTATCAAATAAAAAATAAATGTAATCGGGTTCGTATGTTCTGACAAAACTTTGAAAATCACAATTTCATAGTTAGCTGTTACGTAAGTACTTTAATGAAGTACATATTTCCTCATGTTGATGAAATGCACTTATTTGCAATAAAATAACATACTAAAATAACGACATCGGATATCCGCTCTTCGTAATTTTCATAAACTACATTGCATTATTTTTTCATTCGACTTTCTATCATTTCTTTACCTACAAAAAATAACCCAAGACTTGAAAATCGAATGAGTATGTGAACTAAAATGTACTAATTATAAAATTTTTAAATTTTTGGTTATTCTAATTTTAATACAATGAAATCGATTAGATAAAATTTGAATTATGTATAAAACATTATTTCAGTGAAAAAATTTATAATTCTAGACAAAAATAGAAATTATAAGGATTTATTTATACGTAAAAGTTAAATTTTCTTCTAGAACAAGACAACCAGCCAGTAGAGCAGACTTCTAGTTTTCTGTAATGGCACATTGTTCTCGTGGTTCGGTCTGCGTCGTATGAGAGCGTTTTCAAATTAGTTGAGCTATTACGGAGGCTATAAAAGCCACTGTTCTTCTTCATTCCAATGAGCCTCTTTACCACAGTCTTGCCTATAACTAATCATTATTTACGTGGAAAAAAAATAATTTCCATTGTCTCGTATTTAATCATTTGTAAGTAATAGATATATTTAAAGCATGTAATTTTTAATAAAATAACTTCTCGTTTGCTAAGAATTTTAATATTTAAATTTTAAAAATAATAAAAAGAGGTTGTTGTTGGATAACAAAAGGTTTACATAAAATCATAAAAATTCGCAAATACATACAAATTTTCAATTATACTTTTATATTTCAATAAAATATTATAACATAATGTGCTTGTTATACTAAATATTGAATATTTAATATAACAAGTACAAAAATATATAAAGAACAAAAGACTCAAATTAAATTTTTTCTTAGAAAAATATTTATTAGAGTAATAAAAAAACCGTTGATGAAATGAACTTTGCTAAGAATCTAAATTTTTTTTTAATATTTGGCACTCCGCAATAATTAGTTAAATATCTCACCACGAAGAAATTGTGTATAATTACAGTTTTTTCAAAAATACAAATTTACCATTGGATAAAGCATCGTGAAAAATGTTCACTATTTTAAATCATTTTTGATTACATAGTTTTATAATAAAAAAAGGTATTGCAATAACTGCAAGAAAATAAATTCGTACACAAAAAGCTTTGTATTTAATTATAAAAACAATTGTATAATCTTTTAACAAACGTAAAAACGTTCATACTAACTGCAAATTTTGACGTTTAGAATAATCAATCTATGACAAGACAAGATAGATGATTTCTTTTTCGAATGAAGCTTCATTATTTTTCAAAAAAAGAAACAATGACGTTCAAAATGACCAATCTATGACTAGACCATGAAATGATTTATACATTTCTAATGAGGCTTCATTATTTTTCAAAAACCAAACAATGCAATAAAATTTTAAAAACCAGCTGCACCCCAAATGAAACACACGCACATCCTTATAATTACTAGACAGTCCATCTGACTGTATCCTGTAACCTCCTAAGAGATTTCCGAAGAATGCACCTGCCAAAAGCTTAATCGCGCCTCTCATAATCCGCTACACACCAACGGATGTGCATTCCTGCCTCGTGCTCTTTTCTATCTCGCTCCTGCGCTCGGTGCAACATTCCCCGACTCTCGCGCGCTGCAAAACGAACGCTAGAAACAGAACGGCCGATTAGGGTGGTATATAAGGGAATGAGAGAACGAGCTAGCGAGCGAGCGAGAGAGAGAGAGAGAAAGACAGACTCAGGCACTCGACGATGAATTATTTATAAGTCGATGATTTACTGTTAAGGCGCTGCGCTACGCGTGCGGCGTGTGTCCGTTTTCAAATGGAGTGGCTGCGCGCAGCTATATTATATATATACATATACGTGTAGCGCGTACCGCGCGCACTTTTATTGGGTGAGGAGCGAGCGGGTTTATTAGGAGGCGCATAACGTACGACGCACCTATGTATGCGTATAAAGCCCTGGCCTATTATGCGCCGCGCCGGCGCGGGCTTTAATTAGCCAGGACGAATAAGAAGTATCAAGGCTAAGCATATCGCGCGGTAGTAGAGCGGGAGAAAGAGAGAGATAAGCTTTATTGGGTTTGTTTTTGACATAATAATGCCGCCCTAGCGCTCATTATAACTGCGCTCGGCGTTACGGGGCTGCTAAAAAAGTACACTGTGCTGCCAGTTACCATGCACTTCAAAGTTATAGTGCCTTAAAAGCATACAAGAATAGTTTCGAGCCCTCAGCTAATTATTTTTCCAATTAATAAAAGCCTTAATGTTGAACCATCCCTTACCCTCGTAAAATTCACCCCTCGGAGAAAATTGACCAGATTGTGGGCAGAATTTATGGTCAACAAACGTTGAAATAACACTTATATCTAGAAATTCCGTTCGAAGCATTTTCAGAATTTTTAGATAAGTGTCATTTTAACATTTGTTGACCAGAATTTCTGCCCAAAATTTGGTCAGTTTTCTACCAGGGACCGAAAAGATAGAACAGTCACCAAACGCTCGCGCATAATTTATTTCACGAGAATCGACTCGGAGCACGTACACGCAAGCCTGGCATATCCTGCTCCGTTCACTCTCTCGTAAAAGTCTCATTTCGCGGCCGGAGAAGGTCAGCGCCGCGAGCATTCATCTCTCTCTCCTTCGTCCTCTCAGCGCGAGCAGCGAGAGAAGCAGGCGCAGCGGAGAAGTTAAACGAGTTTTAATCTCTCGCGCGATCTTAAAAAAGGAAGCGAGAGAGTACATTGTAGATAGGCGAAAAGCCGAGGAGGCGCCGGACGCCGCACGCACTTGGAGAATGCACTGGGTCACTGGATTATATACGTGAGTATGATGCGCCGCTTCCAAGTACGCGTATATATACGTACGCACCGTTTTAAGGAGCTAGCCGAGCGAGCGAGGCGCGCGATCCGTGAACGCGAGCAAGATATGGATGCGTAGCTATGCAATTTTTTTTTTCGTAACCGCTAAGCGCTTTGATGCGCCGTTTTGTTTTTCAGGGGATATCTAGCGGATAAGCGGTGGCGATGGTGTTTATGAAAATGCGTTTTCTGCTGTTGAGTGCTTGGGTTTGCGATGTTTTTAAAAAGCGTTACTTGTGAATATTAGATGCATCTTATTTTTATTTCAACGTGTAATTAATGTATTTTGCTAGACAGTATAACATCAATAACTAAAATTTGTTTTAAGTGTGCTATGCGCTGTATAGCATAGGTATGTTATTAATATTTCAATCACTACCCCCTATTCATTTACCTTTGAGTTTGTAATTAACTTTGTAATGGCCTTCTGGACTTGTCTAATATTAAATAGGTAAATGAATAAATAATTACTAAATCTTTAGAAACAGATAAAACAACAAATTTTCTATGCTAACGGGGATTTTGCCGTCTCCATATTATGAATTTTGATTAAACTTCTAGAAGGGTTTTATGGTATGAAATAATACAAAAACTTCTATTTTGATCTCGTAGGTCTTTTATTTTTAGAAACATTATAAGAAATATTTTCTTATATTATCCTACAAAGATATATCAAACAATTCTATGCAACTAACTTGTTCATAAACGTAAATAAGTATTACTAGAAATAGTCTAAAATTACTATTTTAAAAGATTTTATCTTATAATTAAATTGTCTAAATTAATAAAACATATTAACAACAGATTAATTACATCTGCTTTATCTATTAATCAAAATATTTTCTTGTATGTACACTTTTTTTAAATTAACTACAAAATTCAGAAAATTATTTTTATTTATAGTTTGGTTTGCCTGTTTTTAATTTCTGTACTCCTCAAATAAATAATAACTTTTCCTTATTACAAAGTGATAATATTTGACTACTTTTAAATAATATTTACTTTTCAGCAGGAGTTATAGTAATGCTGAACTATTTGAAAATTTAATAGGGGTCAATATATCTAAATTATAAGTTATATGAATATCATTAGGGTAATATAAAATATGTTTTGCCATATATCACCGAATAGAGAGCCCCTGAAAAATATCTCTCCTTGATATTTCTTTAGAAGTCCCATAAACATCCATGATCCGAAGGCTGGAACGCTTATTCATGAGTTATGAAAATTTATATATTAATATATAATTGTATGAATTTTAGCCTATATAAAAAATTAAGTACGAAATAATTTCAATAGCTGTTAATTTTATGTTAATTTTATAATTTGATTATTTGATAAACTTCGCTTGAAAAATATATATGATTTAACATTTTTCTACTTCATGAAATCATAGTTTCAAGAGATCATGTACATGAACGTTATTCATTATAACTCTTCATCATAAAAATTATAGATATACAGTTGGACGCAAAATATACTCAACGATAAATAAAAATTTGAAAACTTTTAGACTTTTTCGAACATTTTATAAGTTGAAATATCTAGAATGCTCTTTTAATATAGTAATTAGCATACTTAAAGTTTGTAATTTATTTTACAGTTATACAAGTTAAACGCTGCGCGTATGAAAAACAGGATAAAAGCTCCATCTTCACGTTAGAGCTACATAGCTATAAAAAGTAATTAAGAATTTTTCTTTGATTGAACTATATTAAAGTTTTAAATAATGTTCAATACTGACTCAGATAGAAAATATAAAATATTCGAACCAAATATAAGAAAAACATTTTATGAAAAACACCTGATTTTGAAATATGACAGGGGTGTCTCTCACGGATGCATTTTATACTACAGTATTATTTACACAGATCCTACATTATGCCCTCTTTTCAAATTTCATCTTTGATCATATATTAGATCAATAAATCGAACATTATGCTTCACAGTCGGAGACCCCTTTTTCTTGCACGAAAGATAATTGCTCCCGATTGCAATCGCACATCATCCGTGCAGTAAGACAGAAACAAGATTACACGATGTATGCAATTATCGATACACAACGCATACACAATTATACCCAGAAACTGATGCTGAAGAATTACTAGTGAGACGTATAATGATTTTTCCTAGCTTTTAATTTGTTGCATGATTCAAAATGAGAGATAATCAAATTATAATAATTATAATGTTAGCATTGAGTTAATTTTGTTTCTTTAATTAAATATATTTTAAATTGTCGCTTCCGATAAGAATAAAACATAAATAGTTTATAGAACTTTGCAATTTATATAGGACAGGGATCATCAACACAGTAGTAAAGAAGCAGATCTTTTGATAGATGAAACATTTAAATTAACGCCTTTAACAAATGCAAAGAATATCTTTTTTATTTCAGTAATTGGCAAGATTCATTAAACTTTTAATAAAAATACAGATAGCTAAATGACTTCAGCAAATATATAATTTATCTACTAAAAGATAACGTAAGCATCTAGAAGTTTATCTTTGAATGATTCAAGACGAGTAGGTGCTAAGTGCTTATACTTGTACTCACCTAAGTATTTTCCTCTTTTCTTAAAGTTGCTTAGAACTTACATTCATCAAGGAATGCAGCAACGATCCGTAGGCGATTATTCAATCTTTACAGGACTTTACCCTTATCCGATACCAGCTTTGACAATGATACTATCTTTACAAGTCTCGATATATGGAACGCGAAACAGCTAAGCGACGGAAATGCACTTTTCTTTTACAGTTTTGCTTGATGCATTACTTAGGCAGTTATTTGACGTTAGAATTTACGATATTTGTCGGAAAAGGAATTAAAAAAAAATCATTGCTTAATATCTTTAAGGATTTGTTTATGGACATATCTCTAGAACTTTTAACATTTTTGGAAAACGGTTTTATAAAATTCAAAATTCAGGTTCCTAAGGTAACACAGACTTCAAAAAAGGTTTGAACTACTTATTTCATGGAGTAGAATATGCACACAAAAACAATTTAAGTACAACCCGATAGATGCGCCACACTTTATTAAGCAATTTCATCGTTTTTTTAAATCAGTTCGAAACTGCGACAGAATATAACTATTAAAATCGTGAATCATAGCTTAATATTAAAACATCATAAATTTTTTTGTACTTATCTTATACCCGTTTCAGATTATTTTTGCACATTTAAGTGAACTATATTATCTCCTAAGTTTTAGAAATTTAGATACCTACGTCTTAGATATCGCCTACTGTTAGAAACCTTGAAATTTTACTGTTGTACCCACTTACCATAGGTTTTTGAGCCAATCACGTCATCAATCTATACCAGATTAAGCTTAAAATATTTATTTAGAGTAGAACTACAGAATGTATAGATTACTTTTTCTATGTATGTTTAGATGTATAGAGTCTTTATTTTTTCGGAGGTAATCGTTTCTTTATCTGTTTTAATTTTCTTTCTTAGCCCTTCGTAATAACGAAGGTATTTGACGCGATCGCTCATCGTGAGATATTCAATCAATAATTGAGGTATTTTTACATCTGAAACTTTAATTTTAAAATGATTCAGTAATTTTTCGATAGTATTATTGGAAATTCTATTCGCATCTTTAAGATCGTCTTAAAGTACATTTTCAACCTCAACGTACTCAAGATCACCGAAATTTCAAAATAACGTAAATATTCGTATAGCGTCCATGTTAAAAAAAAGTCATAGAAATGGCTTTTTTCAACAAAATAAAAGACGAATTTTTTAAATTTGAATTTGAGGCTTTCCAGTCAGATGCTTTCTATAGGAATGTATGCGTTGGTTTTGATGAGAACCGTTGAATCACCGAAATCTATGTAAAGTTCAGTTTCGATTTGGTATTCTGCTAATGCTGATTGCGTAAAATAGCTAAATATAACTTTGCTAATGAGTTCCTTTACTCTTTGTTTGAACAAATATCGAGCAGTTAGAAATATTTTAAAAAACTTAGACAGAGACAACGAGTACAACGTAAACTAAATTTGTCAACTGTTCTTCTTGACCTCTCAACTAAATTAACACTATTATTCATATCTAATCTTTCATAAATGATAGGTGGCGTATTCAACGAATTTCATCTTTTGAACAACCATATTGTGGGTCTTAACGAGTTGATCACATATGTGTAGCGAACTACAAAAGGGTTGAAGATGGTCTTGATGATAAACTGATGTGTGGATTTTATCGCTGTTGTTAAACGACATCGCTGTATAGGATTGATAAGTGTACATCCTCGTCAAAAACGCTGGTGTGAATATTCTTTTGATTATATAGTTTCTGTGCCCACTTTCATTGTTCAGTAAACGATATCCACTATTGCCACTATTTTAGATGTGATCTAGTAGTTACGACCTCTCCGTAAAAATTAATCATCTTCATCTACAGAGCTGATCAGCTAATCTGATTTTGTACAGCAACGAAAAAAAGTTGCTTTTCGTAAAATTAAACATAAATATATTTTTTTTCACTTATAAACTAAGTCAAATTAATTTTTATAGAATAAGTATTAGAAAATTGTATCGTTATATTAAATATGATGAATAAGTGTTACATATGCTTATTATATTTTAAAGTATCGGGAGCTCTGAGAATCTGTTCTTTTATATTTATCTGAAAATTGATTTTAGTATAATAAGTGTTCGTGTTGAGATTTTACACGCAAAATTATAATTTTGCATTGTATTTAACTTGAACACCAGATTGTATTGTTTAATTTGATATTCTTTATGCTGATTATTGTTCAAATATTTTTCTGTTGAAATAATTACCATGCGGCTTAATATTCATTTTCATATAATATTTTTATGTAATTCATTATTAATTAGTGATTTTTGTTAAATATCACCAAAATAACTCGTATTTGATTGCCTTTTTCATTTAAACCGCATTAACTTTGTTTATCATAACCATGAAAATATGCTCAAGTTTGCACAAATAATAATTAAATTCTATCCAAATGTATCCAAAATATTAAATTAAAATTAAATTCTATCCTACATATATACAAATTGTTTATTATTTTTTATGAATTTTTCGCTTAGTACTTAAAATTAAAAACTAAAAAAAAAAGATAAATGATATTTTACCTACGTTCATAAAGTAATTATATAAAGAGAAATAGATAAAAGGGAATAAACAAGTAATTGAAATATGGAGACAATAAATTTATTTTATATTTGATTGCCATTTTGTTTACATTTGTGTGTATTCATTTTTAATAATTCCATGCGCGCAAGCATACCTACTTTACAAGTCGAACTGGTACCGTTTCATTTAATTCCATTATATTTTTATTATTTTTTTTTGTATATGGTTTCTTGTACAGGGTTACAAAATCGGCTAAAAGAAATTGTCGTACAAATGTAAATTAATGTTCACATTGTCTTATATACGCCTGAGACTGTATTTATGTTTTTTTCTTTCACGAATTAGGCCTACATCTAGTTGCAAAAAATTGCAATAATAAACGCAGTCGATACATTCAATAAAATATATAAAACAACAGTCGAAAATTATTCCATGATAATAATAATTTTCGTAACGTACATTTAACAGTTTAAGTCAATTCATATATTTAAGAACAAGTTTTAGGTACAATAATTACAAACAATTAATAAAGCTTTATTGTTCTCTACTTTACGCAGGCCTTACAATAGATGATATTATACATATACTTTCGTTGACGTATTTCAGTGCCCGCACGATAAATTCATTTGCCTGTATGGAAAAATGCGTCGTATTAATTTTGTACTGGAAGGAAAGATTTTATCAAGTGCACATTCTCTGAAAGTACTTACTTTATTTCCATCGTAATCACTATAATTACCTCTGATCCAATCGAAATCCAATTAGCGAGTATTAAAAATGCAAACCGAGTTCAATCTAGGCTCTCATAAATATTCTCTTCAACACTTTTGTTATCCCTGTTGTATCCTCTTTGCGCGCGAATCTCTATGTGTCGGTATATATATGTTGATCGTTCGCGCGATAGGCATATATTTATATATAGATGAAGTATGTTTTAACAGTATATGTGCGTGCGGAGAGAAAAAAAGAAGCAAACGCGACGGGTGTGTATCAGTCCGACTTAATTACGTTGCGAAATGGTCCATCTGTTTTTCCCAGCTTCGAATGTATTCTCTGTCTCAGTTTTATATCGTTTAATACACCCGAGAATATTTGTATTCTCTTTTTATTTTTCGATGATAAGGACGTGTGTACATAAATTGGATGCACAAAAAGGTAAATTTTTGTTTTTTTTTTCCTCATTTTAGAGAGAATTATACTTTGAAATGTACTTAAAATGTTTTGTAAATATGTCACATTTTTTCTAAATATTGTTCAACTATTAATTTATTTTTAAGGGCAAATAATTAAGTTATGCAATTTATTTCGACATAAACTTAAAAATTTTCCAAAAGTTTAAAAACTAAAAGAATTACTTATTTGTCGTTCGAATTTTCTTTAAGAAATATTTAGAAAATATTGTCTTTAAATATTTAAAATAATATAAACTTTGTCTTTAAATAAAATTTTCATGGAAGATTTATTAAGATTTATACTTCTAATGCTTTTATTAATTTGTCGTCATATTTAGATAATAGTGAATAAAATTTTTAGTTTTCAACATTTATAATAGTTTTTGAAAATAAAATTATGCTTCTATTTATTTAAACTGATTCTTTGTTAGTATAATACAATCAATAGAATATAGAAGCTAAATATTGCTTATAAAATATCTAAATGATATCTATATAATCATTAACGAAATGCACATTTTGTGCTAAAAATATTACATTATTCACGGTGTTCTGGAAAAAATTTGAATAAAAAGTTCTTGCACCCCAGAAGTGACTATGGAAAGTTACTCGTTTTTAC
>UELX01003722.1:0-21701 GCA_900480035.1 Eupelmus urozonus
GATTGGATTTTTCGGCTCTCCGGCTGTAAAATATCGTACGTACCTGTTACGGAAGGTAATTATCTATCTCGTGTGAAAACTGCACCACGAGCTAAATGATCACCTTCCGCCCCAGGTACGTAATATACTATTCTTACTTTGTCGTAACGAAACATTCTAACTGGCTCTTACTATATTAAAAAGCAAAACAATCATGATAATTTCCTTATTGTACAATGTATATTTCATCGCAGGTAAACCGGGTTTCGATTACCCGATGCTTAGCGCAAGTTAGCCGTCTGTTAATCCGTGCTCACGCTGAATAATCCAGAGCGAGCTTCCTGCACTAATTTGCCACTAGAAACTCGGAGTGTGTCGCGCCTGCCACAGAGAAAATATTGACTCTCGCGCCCTTCTAGAGCTGCACCCAAGAACACACGTGTGTGTATAAAGGCGTGTGCACGTTAAAAATATAGGGTTACCTAATTTACGGTTTGATTGCGCGCATGAGCCGAGCCTTATGGGTATACATAACCAGATGTAGGGTGAGTACAGCACGAGGTTAAAAGGAAACGTTGTGAAATTGATTAAACGAAGAATTAAAAGTGTATCTGTTAAAAAATTACAGTTGCAGCATACTAGATAATTTTCTAAATTGCATAATACTCAGGAAATGATTATTTAATAATGTGTATAGAATATATTTTATTTAAAATACATTTCAGCAACAATTTTCATTGCTTAAATGCATTAATGCTCGTAAGATGCTCGCGCGCACAACTCAATGTTTTCAACTTAGTTCGCGTCTGACCGAACAATAGCTGCGACTACTTGCGCTCGCGCGCGGCTCGGACTCGTTACGAGCTTTCTCTTTCTCTACGTGCCCTTTTCTCGACCGCTAGTTTCGCTGCCGCAAAGTAATTGTAATTCCAGGCCTTTCTTTACCGTTTGTTCGCTCTTCATTCGTTTCTCATTTCATTTACGTTGGCAGAGAATCCAGTCGTTGCTCTGCTGTAGGCTGTTTTCACTGAATCCGTGCTGCTATTAAATGACCTCACGAATCCATCGTTGAATACTGATTAGCGTGGCTTTTTTCTTTCATTAGCCAATTTTCAGTAATACGTCCTTCAGATTGTAAATAGTGTCTACAGATTAAATAAATAAGGAGATCGATTATTCATTTTTCTAAGATCTCTATAAAGAGATTAATAAATTACCAATTTTGATAAGTATACCCTTTAAGTTGTAAATTGTATGTAAGGATTAAATAAATACAGACTGATTATTCATCTGTCTAAGATATCCAGAAGGAGATTAACTGCGAGAAGATCCGCAATCAGCCGTCACGCGTTGCGACTGCGAATCTGCGAAGACACAACGATCAAAGCAAGCAAATCACACCTTCTGAAATCGCTATGCACAAGCCGGGGTTAATTGCGCGACGGAGAAATTCTCAGTGCCTCATCGGTATGCGCTGTGAAACGACAGCGACTCCTACATTCAGATATCTGTCATCTCCGCGTAGATACAAACCTGTCGAAGTGTGTGCTGTATCTCTACGGCTTGCTCTGCGTATGATGTACAGCTGTCTCTAAGAAACTGGATCATCTTGAGATAATTTCGTAGAGGAGTATAAGAAAGAGAGAAGACATTAAAAATGGCAAAGCAGGAATTTTGAATATCTTCAAAAGAATTAATTTTCCATCACTCTGTTCTAAATATGATGAAAAATTAATATTCTATAAACGATTTTGATTAAAAATTACGCAATATTATTACACAAAATCTAATCTCTAATAAAAACTATTTTGCAAATCATAAATTCTGTACAATTAAACTTCATAGATTAGCAAGAGTAATTTAATTATAATGAAAACGTTTAAATATTAAAAAAAAGGGAGAATTTTTTTACATTGATTAAAAAGTGAAATGAAAAGTTTAATATTATTTATTATTTTCTCGCTTCGAAAAACAGTGATAATAAACCTATAAAATAAATCATACCAGTCTCTCAAAAAGCACTAAAAAATTTTATAATCCGGAAATAAAATTTGACACGTACAGAAGATTATCTGTTATAATATACTTATAAATCAAAAAGAAGTGGAAGTAAACAAGCACATAACCGTTTATAACTTCAGTATACTTCATTGACTAATCGAATTTATCTAACATTCTAAAAATCTACTTTAAAAACAGCTAAGCATTGTAAATCGCAAACATTTTAGGGGAAAAGTTTCTAAAATATTCACCCCATACAGCTTTAAACGGAAAAAAATTTAATAAACGTTACCTGTTAAAATATGTTACAAGACATTTTGCCTCATAAATTAACAGGTATGTAATACTCTGTTAAACATTCAACAAGTAAGTGCATGTTAATAGGGGAGATTGGATCGACGTTGTAAACTTTTTGGTTTTTATGGAAAATTATGTTTTATTATGTATTATTTTAAGTTACGTGTCCATTCAGCGATAAAAATTTCATAAGAATTTTCTTTTGTTTACTTTGATTATTTGTTCATGTAACATGAAGTTAATTTTAAATAAGTTAAATTTACATATTCATGACTTGTTATTTATTTATTGTTAGTTATTTTAGCTTGATATTACTTTATTTAAATGTACGTGCATATAATTTTGAAACTAATTAGTTTAATAAAATAATAAATAAAATGATATTTATATAGCATCTGTTAAATGTACAGGTAAATATACATATCTTTTTATTTATTTATAATTAAAAACTTTAGCAGGCAGAAAAAGTTAACAGTTTTCAATCTGGTGTTTTAAAATGTAATACGACAATGGTATGCTTTACTGCAGCCCCTCATTCCATTAATATTTCATTCAGGCTAACAAAAACAATCCCAATTCTAGCGTTACATTTTTATTTACAAACAACGCATCCTCCCAATATTGTCACTACGTCCACAAATAAACCATGCGAAAAGTCGCTAACTAAAGCAAATTTGATGTAAACACATTATCCATGATTGGATTATTGCCACGCAGCTCACGTTTCTTCTCTACCTATACACCACACCTATGCCAAAAGAGGTCGCACGCACTCACCTTCGCGGGAGGGATCGTAGATTTAAACGAGGGATACCGGCGCGCAAGCTGTTTCCTCGTCAAATAGTGAACAGCTCTACGCAGGCCGGCCTCGTAGGTCTCTCTTGGCCCTTTATATATTTACGCGCTGAATACTGAATTAACATATAATTGCCTGAAGAATTGATAAGCTGACTGTGCAAACAAATGAGAGCACCTTAGGTACGGTGTTAATAAAATACAGTAGATTGTGTGAATTTGTTGCACTTTATTTGGTTTTAAACAAATGTCTAGGTCGTAATTGAATTTAGACGGTTTCGGAAAGTCTCAGAGCAATGTAATCAAGTAAAAATTTAAATAAACAAATCTGAATAAAATTGTAAAACTACTACTTACAATCACTGATAAATGCAACAGGTAATTCTACTTGATATTCAACATATTTTTGCTCTAAAAGTAATTTTACATTTTTAATTAAAGAACATCACTCACCGAAGCAAAACACAAGTACGTAGCATGCACACCCAAAAGGTATTACACTAATGACACCATAAAAATTAACCGACACAGAAAAACAAACTCACGGACCTCAGTCATCCTAAAAATTTCATCGAGACATCACACCCCATCGCGTCCATTCCTCTAATGAAATTAGCATAACCCCATCCTTCGGCAATCCTAACCTCCGCAAAAAAAGGCCCCGGCGACCAGTCAGCAGCAGCGGCGCATTCCCGCACGCGCCATTAGCAAAACAGCTGACGCTAAAAACAATCGCGACTCCTTCTTCTTCTCCTATCCCATCGGCGATCGCTATTCCGCGCACGGCACGAGCGCTGCGCGCTTAATAGACCGACTAGAGAGAGAGAGAGAGAGAGAGATAAGTAAGCGCGCGTCGCAAAGGTGTGATTACCGCGACGGGAGCGAGAGGCGTCACGTCGTCCCAGGGCGCATCTTGTTACGGAGCCGCGCGGGGCTCTCCCGGCATATATAATGCATTATAACGCACTGAGAGGGAGAGGGACTCGGGTACAAGTGCCGCTACTATAAATGCAAATGCCGAGCGCGCGCAACATCGCGTCGAGCATGGATGCGTTATTAAGGCCGTCAGCTTTCTCTGTCTGTCGCTTTTGCTCTTCCTGTCGATTTTCCTTAGAGCTAGATCGTTTTTGCGATTCTGAGAGCGTTGGGTTTTTTTTGGTGCGAATTGAAAGTTTTTTCGCGCTCGGCGTTTCGGAATTTTAATGCGGCGGTGTGAATAACGATCGAGTGCGGGGGAGGCTTGATTGTGCGGCTACGAGACTTTTTCTCGAGAACGGATTATTATGCGCTCGCGTGAGCGACTTACTGATATTGAGCGGGGGGATAAAGTAGAGTTCGGGGCTTGTTGTAAGTGGCTTTTAGCGGCGTGATTAGAGCGGCTATTGTGCGGGGCGATCGAAAGCAGGCAAAGTGCGTTATCAGCGGAAGGCGAGAGTTAAGGTTTATTTTTTCATTTGTTTTTAAGGTTAATGATTTATTCGAGGGGAAATTTTAAATTTAGTAGAACTACTGGGCTGGGGTGGTTGGAAAATTAAAAAAATTGTATGTGAGAAATTTGTTCATGTGAAATATGAAGACCTGACTAAACACGGCACGTTTTACAGATTTATAATGTTTTTTGCTTTTGGTTATAAAGTTTTTCACTGATTTTATTTCCTCGCATTTTCCAAGCATAATTTTAATATTTTCTGTGCTCCAATGCAAATTTTTTTAGTTCTAATAGAGAATGAAAGTTTGCATCATAAAAATATTATCATTTGAATGTGCATGATGTAAAATAAAATTATGCGCATAAGAATTAAGTGGAAGAGTGACTTTTTTAATGAATACATTTTCTTTCCATAATTAAATACGTTCAGCAATAAACCTAGATCATGGATTAGTTACTTTTATTTGCTGGGAATTTGAGATAATTTTTTCATTTAAATGAAAATCAAAGAGCCTCTAAATAGTACACAAGAAGTTAAATTTTAATAAAAAAAAATCTTTTTCAAGTATTGCAAAAATTACATTTAATCTTTGTGTTGTATGGTTATAATAGAGAACTTCAGATATGAAATATCTTAGTTTTTCAAGGAAACAAACGAGACTGTACTTAAAACATTTCTTGCGTATCATATTTACGTTTGAAACTGAAACCATTAAGAATATCTTATATCCTTGTACAATAAAAGACGTCAAGGTCAAAACTCTCTTTTTTCCTCAAATGTCTTGTCGACACAGTTTTCTTATACGTCCTTGAACCTCTTATAAAAAGAAAATTCGATATTATATCATTATTCTTATACAAAAATTAACGCCTCATGTTTTAAGACATACTCCCACTACGCTCGAAGAAACTATTTAAGAGAATTTTCCATCGCTTATCGAATTTCCTAATATTTACAGCGCAAACTAAAAGTATTGAAAGAATTTTTTTGTCAATATAAAATCACCGATTGAAATGTGTAACTAAAGCACGCCAGAAATAGACCAGAGATAGAACCATCTACATTTTATTTGAAATTCTATGCATCTCTACTAACAGTTTGTGGATTGAATCGGTTATTCCTAGAAAGAAGATTTTCCAAGCGCTCTAAATCCTTCAATGATTCCATGTCCCCTTCAAAGATTGCTGCATAAAAAGATAATATAAAAACTTGGCCGCAGATCTTGTAACAAACCAAATAACGATAAGTTAACACAAAAAATAGATTAACACTTACCAAAAATTACACACTTAATTTTCCGATAAACCTCAGTTAACCTCTATCGATCTTCCAAAAGACAATAAATGACTCTCGCCAATCACAGCAACAACGCTAAAAATCACTCGCAAAAGCCCGTGAAATCTCCGCGCTCCTCGTTCTCTCATCTCTTATTCATCATATGCGCCCTCCGAAGAAGGCCAGCTTCCACATCAAGCAGCTAAGAGCAACGCCGCGCAATCAATCATGTTCGATTTCGCGGAAGCATACGCATAAGTGCCTAACCGTTGACTTGGTATAAAAAACGCGTGCGAACCAACTCTTTTGGCTCGCGCTGCGCGTGTTCGCGGATGATTGATGGCGGAAGACCATTTCGCAAATGGCGCCGGAAATTGTCTTTGAAAGGGCGAGACGCGCAAGCGCCGGCTTGGTCTATTAAAGCTAGTAAAGCAGTCCGCGCCGAGGAGCTTTGTCATGGCGATAGCACGGTGCTGGATGATTCTTGGGATTTTTTTCAAGGACGAGGAACGTTCAGGCGCAGGAGGGGGAGAAATCAGTTTTGGCAATGTTTGGATGGATGAAGTTGTTGTATTGCTGGTCGGTATAATGATTATGAGATACCAATTGGGAGACCTTAATTATTTGGATTGATAGAAAAATACATGGGTGCGAATATGTAAAAGTACAACAATATTTGTTTGCTTGTTCTATTATTATTATACTAGGTATATATTATACATTTAATTTACAATCAGAGAAATATCAGATTCACAACAAATATTGTGCAAACCTAAACTAGTAAACTTCCTTCTGACAGTTGCTTATTGCGGTTGATATCGCGCTATTAATAAACAACGATAACGCTATAAAATACTGTTTTGAATAATGTAAATGTAAAATTATACTATAAAAACGCAGTCGTTGAAATCTACAAATCATACAAACTAACTTTTTGAATAGGGAAAAAATTACTTTTCTAGATTCAAAACTGCATCTCTCGCGCAATCTTCACTTCATATAACCATCGCATCTCGAGAGGATGCACCGCGAAATTAAGAAAGTTTTACCTAAGCAAAAAGAAATTTTATTTAAAAATATTATTACCCAGGAGCGTGCGGAGCTCCCCCTTTCTTTTTCTCATTCGGCGAGCCAGTGTTACAACTGGCGCGATAAACACAGGGGCCATAAATAATACCGCAAGCGTTTTCGCGTTCTCTAGAAGACTCATTTTGAAAATTTAAGGCTCAGGGAAGCGGTTAATAGTGAGGGCTCGCGGTTATTAAAGTATCTCGTTTTGTCGTAAATTTTTATTTGTATATAGTTGGTCGACTTCAAGAAGGAAGTAATAATATGATGGACGGGTGACTTTGGAAGGAACTTTGATAATTTTAAAAGTATTTTATTTTATAGATTTTTTTATTTAAAGTAAACTATTATTTTTTTTACTAAATTTCAAAGTTCAAGAAATATTAAATATTTATCCATTTTCTGTTTATACGTAAATACAAATTTACATATTTGTGTAAGCTTTTCATATGTACTATATAGTAGACGACTACTTGTTGATCGTATAGAATAATTTCATCCATGTGTATTTTAATGAAAATGAGACTAACTCTATAGATGTAATTTCAGCCTTAATCGTTTTGCTGATATTTTATTAAAATAGATTATAGTATTAAGAAAATTATTACATTTTAAAGTCTTTTTTATAAGGATAGTTCTTATGACTAATAGCTCTTTTTTGTAGCTCATTAAGTTTAATAAAAGGATCTTGAAAATGCATTCTTCCACCAACTAAAATATCGTCCTGCCTTCTAATTATAATTTCAATTTCGTTCCACAAAAGCCGCGCATCGATATTCAGAGAAACCCTAAAAACGCCCTCATTGTCCTCCCCCACAAGCAAAAAAAAAAAATATAATCCAGCGCAAAAATCCTCTTGACGCACTCCATTCTCCATTAATCGCGTAAAAAAAGCTCTAATTCTCGGCAAAAAGAAGTCACTAGCCAGAAAGAGAAGAATTGAAGCAATTTTCCGAGCAATTTTCCCTTCTGCAAATTCATTTTGCAGAGACGTATATACGCGCGAATTGTAGAAGCTGCAGGAAACTCCGCCACGACGCTCGCTCTTCCGGAACGAAATTTTTGTATTATTCAGGTTGCGAGAGGTGTACGTACATGGCCCAGCGACGTGCATTCGCGCTCGCTGTTTCCTTATTTACCGGCGAACCGTGAAGGAGGAGACAGCTGGCAAGTAAAAAGTGCGTGTGCTCGTCGTCGAAGAAGACGAGAATTTTCGTGTCGCGCAAGAATAATGGTTGTCTCGTGGTGACGGATAAATTAGACTTGTTTTGATAATTTAATGTTGACAATTGTAAAAAAACGTAACTTTGTAAAAGTAATTACTATGCTAGTACTGTTATTTTAAAAAATTAAAATTATCTTGATTTTTTAAGTGCTGATTTCAATTCAGTTTGTTTGCAACTGTTTGTTTCTTCCATTGGTTCAAAATTAATTTATAAACTTAGCAAATTGATTCTTTAAAGGATAGGGGAAGTTAATTAACTACCTTTCAAATTATACCGTTAATTGAAACGTTAATTGTAATACCGATAAAACGTTGAAATTACTACGAAATACCAAGAATCAAATTCATCGCTGAATTTCTATACTGATTGACCCAAATAAGGAGTTAATTGCTGGAAGATGGTGGTCAAATTGAGAAAATCAGACGACTTTCTTCATTATATCTCAAAATAATTAATTTCCCACTTGCTTAATTCAACAAAACGCTAATGCCCTCCAAAAACGATTACACATATTCCCAAAACCTTAACTGCCAAGAACACCTGCCGGCACAGTCGTAAATAACAAAATAAGTATAGGCTTTTGTCACTTTTGCTTTAGCGTCCCTTAACGTTAAATTATGAATGTGCGCAATAAAACATTATTTCCATCGAGTTACGATATGGGTTATGATCATTTTGGGCGTTAAATTTAAGGAGAAAATATTGTCGTTCGTAATTTAAACGATGTTACCCGTTGATTTTTCGCGTCCGTTGGAGGTAAAAAAAAGTTATTAAGTTCTTTTCGTAAAGAATTACGTTTAGTCGATAATTAAGAAAAAATTTAAAAAAAGTGTAATTGCTGTCAAAATATTTTTACGACTAAATTATTTAATTATACTGTTTTGTTTTACTCTCTATTCTATTAATATCTCTAAGTAAAGAAAATCTATGACACTGATGATTTTATTTATTAATCGTTATTTTTTGAATGCTCATCACGTAACGATAACAACTTAAATAAGTTTAATCCCAAACCTTTATTCTTCCAACATTTATATTTTACTATTTTTAATAAACGCAAATTCGTCTTCTTACGATCCTCTTAAAACCAAAACAACTGAAGAAACATCGAAAAGATCAACCCCCGCATTACCCCGTAAATTCCTGCAAAAAAGCTCGAAACCTCCACTTCACAAGCAGCTGCGGCTGGTGTTCGTCTTAGGCGAGATCGTAAAGAGCTGCTGTACGCGTCGCTGCAATCCGCGCGACAAATAATGCAGTAGACTGCCAGTGCCGCTCGAATTCAGAGGAGGAGAATTGAGGATATAAAGAAGCCAAGGGAGCGTGACTGGCGGGCAAAAAGGAGAGAGAATTAAGGAAGGTTTATAAGGGATGAGATGTAGAGTGAATTTAAAGTAGATGGAGAACAGCGGGATGAAAGGAAAATATTGCGATGAAAGAGATGGAGATCCTAGAAACGGAAATTAAAGGGGTCGGCTCTGTTCGTGCGGCCTTTTTGTTTTGTTGTATTGGTGCGCCTCCAAGTTTACCTTACTTTACAATTTTAATTCTCCGAAAATCGAGTTATTTTTTGTGAAGTGCGGTTTAATTTAACATTAAGTAGTAATTGTTATTATTATTAATTGTTTTTAGTGAAATTTCATTAACTATAACTCAATATACTTATAACTGCTTTAATCTTTAGACTAGAGATAAGCGTGCTTCGCGCGCCTCGTAATTTGTTGATTAGGTTATATTTTTTAACCTAAGATAAGCTTCCGTTTCTTAAGCTATCGATAGAGTCAAGTTCGAGACATCTAGCAATTTCATCTACCAATAATCTCGAACGGGATTTTTATATAATAGATGGATTCTCAAATATATTATCGTATTGAAAACTGTACTTTTTAGGTCTGCGATTAGATTACAATTACAAGCCTACAAGACTCATCACCATCAGCGATACACATTGCCATATCTAAGAAACGAGATAAAAATTCGTGTCCACTTAATTTGGAGTGTCCGCTAACAGGTATTTCTCGCAGCTACGATAGACACCTGCTTTAAAAATTTCTTACAAGACAACAGAAATGACAAATCTACATGTATTTTAAAAAATATTTATATGTCTGAAATATATTATCAATATTATAATGATGTAGGTACTTAGAAAAAAATATATTTTAGTAATTATTTTGTAAAATCAATAGATTTAATTAAATTATGGATCTTAAAAGTTATAAATCGTTTTTGATTTTTCTTGGAAAAGTTACTTAATCAAAAATAACTTTGTAATAATAACAATTTAAAGTATGCACTTTTTTATTATCTCAAAATGTCAAAATAGTTGTAAAGTTAATAATCCTCCCTGCTTTATCAAGGGGCGCTTGATTTAGTCTATCTTTGAATTATGATTCGAAAAAGAGTTTTACAATATTCAAGAAATTAGTCAAATTTTTAAAAAAATATTTCCCTATACCTCAGTCATAACATTTTTTGAACCAAAACAAAAAACCGCCAAAGCAAAAGGCACAAAAATTCTGCAACCTACAACGAGAAAAACGCGACCACGCAATGCAAAATCAATAGAGCAACATTAGTCCGCGGCACGGACTGGTTTGCATATAACAGCGCTGCACACGCGCACTTCTCATAAAAGAAGCACGACACCGCGCGTATACGTCCCTCGGCGTTGTTCGTCAGGAGCAGTCCGCGCGCCCGATCGCCCTCACTCACCGCTGAATTCGAGGCTAACGAATCGAGCCTCACTTACGTTACTCTCATTACTTTTGTGCGCCGTAATTTCTTCTTTTTTACCGCGCACGAAAAATCTAAAATGGAATATGGAGCTTGCGGTGCAGGCGGACGCGGTTATTTCGTAGCCGGAGACCTCCGCGAGGACAAATGCCGTGTGTGGTTTTCTGCATTTCAATTTGAGGCCGGGTGATTTATGTCCGCAGAGGTAAATATTCATTTCTGCTAAATGCAATTTTTCTTTTTCTCAAACTGCTAGTTGTTTTTTCCACATTGCTCGGCGAGGGTCGAAAAAATCGTGCGAATTTCCCTAATTACATTTGCGATGGTTATTTCAGCGGGATTTTATCGTGCAATTTTTTGCGCGCAGGTAGAAATTGAATTTTGTAATTTTAATAATTCAGCGCGCAATTCAGTTATGTCAGACAGATCGGAAAAACAGTTAACCGACGTAAATCGTGCGTTACAAATCCATTTCAGAAAATTGAAAATAACACATCAGCACAGTAATTTCTTACCGACAAGCAGAATTGTATACGCTCACTCCGTTAATCCTCAATATAATTATACACTCTATGTAAAATTGATAAACGTCAGTTCGGCAACTCAACTCAGTTAAGCTCGAGCACACTTAATCTAGTTAATCCTCCCTCACGCATCAAAGCCACTAATGGAAAAGCCAAAAAACAATTCATCGCTCAGTTCTCCGCATACGGAAAATACGAAAAATCAAATCCGCTTAAAGCGGCGAAATGGATTTCGCGCGAGCGCGAATTAGCCGGCAATTTTCAAACGCTCGAGCAAATTTAAAGGCGCCTAGAAGCGATTGATAATTTCGATGTTTATTCATAAAATCCCCGGCTCGCTCGCGAAGCGCTGAATTTACGAGGTCGTTTCTGCTTATGCGCGAGCGCAAAGTACGCTTTAAGTGCGAAAGCACGGCACGACGAGCCGTTAAAACGAAACGAATTCAACTCGCGCGCGCTTGCGAGCTTGCGAGCTTGCGAGTATTACCCACGTGCAGCGGTGTGAAAGGTAAGTATTGGAGGGCGCGAATTTCATTAGCTCGCCAGTCTGTGATTTTACTCGGTGCCGAGCCGTCTGATATAATTTATCTGCTTTGATCGTTAATAAATGTTGGCGTTTATGGCTAGATCCGTGAGGTTTATTTGAATGAAGCTGATAAAATGTAGAATTGGGTTAGCAATATGTTCTTCGAAATCACTCGTTAAAAATTATTGCTACAATTATTTTAATCGTAGCGTATTTCACTGATATAACATTTCTTATTAAAAATTCACATTTTTAAAAATAATTTATGGTTTTATGGAACAATCCATCATTTAATACTCCTTCACAATCGAATTTTCTATTCCATCTAAGAAACACACACACACATGAAGTTTAAAACTGTCCTTATTAAATCATAATACGCGCAAAAACGTTAAACCAATTTCGCCCATATTTTCTCTCTCAACATCAAACCATCGAAATTTCATTCCGCGCGCTTGAATCTTCACCGTTGCGTCGCAGTAGTCTGCCAACTCTATTTCTCAGTGTCGCGCTTGCTGAAGAAACAAACGAAACTAGTCTAACGCGGAAAAAGAAGAGCAATGCTTCGCGTTCTTGCGCAACGTGTATATCTCTGGCAAATAGGTACGTCTTGAACATAATTGGAAGCGGCAAGAGCGACAGTAATGTATGCCTTACTTGGAAATAAAGAGGAAATTTTTTATCTGGAGCGCGTAATGTATGCTTTACTCAGCTTTTGGTTCTGTTTAAAAGATTTAGCAATTTGCAGATGATACATTGTAAAATTGAAAAATGTATTTATTTAAATTTTAATTTTTGGTGTTAAATAATAGTTACTTCTGTAAAAGTGACTATTCCCTCAATGAGAATGAGATATTAGTTTAAGCTGTAAAATTGGCAAATTTAAATTGACAGATTTGAATTAAGTTTATCACATCAGCAAAATTTGTGATTTTTGGTGTTTTAAAGAGTGAATTGTTTCATATTTTTTAAATTTAAAATACCGTGTAAGAAAATTTACCAGATTATCTTGAAACTGATTTCTGACTAATTCAGTTTCCGACGAAATTTTCGAATCATCAATTCCTAGCAGTGCTTTCCAATCCATTTGTAAATTGGCCAAAATCTTGTTAATATTTCTTATCTGATGTACCTCAGAAATTTGCTGTATGTAAAATTTAGTCCCAATTAAATACATTTATGAATAATTTTATTGAAATATAATTGAATAAAGGTTCATGTGATTACTCTCGCACGAAACCTTTCAGTGCATTCAAAGGTTGTGTTTTGAATAATAAAGACAATTTCAAGAGTTAGTCGAAGTGGTTTCGAGAATTGGGTAAGGTAGTCACGTAGTTCATTAAAAATTAATTGCAGCTTTCCTCGTAATTAACGATAAAATTCAGAAAGAGTCACGTAATCCATTGAAAATTCTCTTTTCCTTTAATACAATTTAATTAATATAATAAACTTATTCAATCAACTCTTTCAGAGTTATTAATTTCGAGAAAAATGAGAAAAATTCTAATCATTATTTATTAATACAAAATTCTAAAAATGTAAGTTTTATTACTTTCCAATACTTAGTAAATTTAAAAATAAGATAAATTAACGATTTATCTTATTATTTTTTTCAATGAATGCTAAGTGTAGATTTCTATGTAAAAAAGAAGATTTAAGGAAAGACACTTAAAAAATAGACGTAAGATTTGGAGCTGCTGTAATAAATTCATGCAAGTGAATTCCAATGGGATGTTACCTCCTACCCTATAAGATCGACTCTCAGAACTTAAATATTCATAAAAGATGTAAAAAAAAATCGTCAAAAAAAGTTATTTCTTGGTTCAAAGAGAAAATGATAAAATGAGCTCCCATAAAATTTCACTTTTAATGGAAAAACTACTTTCCCCTTCATGCTTGGTTCAGCAAGGAAGAAAAGTTTAAAAAAATTTAATGTCCAACTTTATTGCTTTTCTTTGAAATGAAGAAACCGACATGTTCTGAAAATAATGTTCTTTTAGCCTCCCTAAGGCACAACTAATTGAAGATTATTTTCAAAAACTTCATAATTCTGTGCATTACTTTTATTACGTAAATTCCTTCTTATCTAATTACTAACAAACAAAACATTAACAAAACTCGTCGCAATATAATTTTTCAAAAATCAAAATAAATCTATTCTCCCGAACCAAACACAAGCTCTAACCCATTACCTCAACCAACCTCCAAACTCAACTACAAAAATCCACCGGACTACCAAATCTCCGCAAAGCAACCCTCCCTCAATATCGATACCACTTAAATCCGTCCACCGAGCGAGCCACATCACTCCCCATTTACCTCGCCATCCTCAATTACAGGCCGGCACCGCGCCCATAAATCCCACTCAGAATCGAACGCCGCCGCGCGCTCTTACATATCTCTCTCTCCCTCGATTTGACTCTAACACATTTCGCAAAGCGCAGCAGCTGATATACGAGCTCGCTCGCGCGACTTCAGCGTCTCTTTCGCTTTATCAACGAAGGAGGGCTCGGTTAACCGCGCTGACAATACGGGGACACTTAATTGCGACCCGTAAAACCGGCGCCTAGTTCTCTCTCTATTTTAGGTGCGCGCGGTGCCAACTGTAAATTGCTTTTAACTTGCGTGTCGTGGATGGGTGAATGGTTTCGCGCCTGGGTATAGTTTCGAGGTCCCGGGTTTGGTATAATGGGATATTGGGGCGTTTGAATATTTATCGAGGAGGCTGATTAGAGGTGGGCTTGCGCGTGAATTTTTTAGGCCAGCCGGACGCTGGCTTTGATTAATTGCTTCATTAAGCGATTAGTGTTTTTTTTTTTAGGAGACAAACATTATATTTTGCACTGAGTTGTGCAATAATTAAACCATCTATCTATCTAAACATATAATTTTTTTCACAAGTAAATAAGTAGTAGTATAAATGATGTATTTGATAGTATAGCAGTAGCGGTGGGGGGGGCTGTTGAATTCCTGTTGCTTATTTAAATTTTCGATATTATAATTATAATTCGTAATAGAAACTGTTTAATTTAATTTATAGTAAAGTTTAGTAAATATTGAATTGACGTTTTACAGAGGACATCATTAAAGCACTAAATTGAATGAAAACAGTACTCGACGCCACCTGAAATCATCCCCTAATTGCATCATTGTAATCCCCAACACTAAGCACATCTGTGCATTTTATTCACCGGCCATTAAATCAGCCAGCGCCAAATGCGAATTACGTTAATTGTTCGTACCCCATCGCTCATCCCAACGCATCCTATAACCGTCGCATCAAACTCCGCAATCAAATCGCTCGCGCGCTCACCCCCGGAATCAATTCGATTCAAACTCCAAAACGCACTTCTCCTCAATTCATTAAAACCTAAAATTATCCGACCATCAGAGCCCCAAAATTAAACAGCTAAACTTATTTATCACCGAGACCGGGATAATGACTTAACGATTTAACTTTAACCCCTCGCAGCCTTAATTGAGCCAGTGATCTCTCAGTGCGCCAGGTTGAACCGCAGCCGGGTGCGTGCATCCTGAGACGCGTTGCAGTATTGAATAGACAGCTGTATGGGTGGGTAGTCCCGCGAGGAAGCGCCGCGGGAGTCCAACTTTTCGCGGTTGACGCCCGTGACATACTGGGCTTTCGGGTTTCGTTAGAGCTCTGCTGAGGACAATGCGACTCGATTTGGTTGGCGGATCGTTTGTCAGATGCGCGTTTATGTATTTTTGATTTATAAATTGCTGTCTGCGTTTACCCGTGTCTAATAAAGACTTTTCTTTCTGTTGCAGGTGAGTCGCTAAAAGCTTTCCGTTATTAAACCCACGCAGTCACGTAAGTACGCAGCGAAGCACTGTTCGAGCTTGCGAAACGTCTGTTCATTCCGCGCTTTTTAATATAGCTTTATTAGGGAAAGCAGAAGCGGACTGGCCCCGCGGCGAGAGAGTTTCACTTTGCAGGCTGCGCTCGAAATGAAAGTTCAGCTTGCAATAAACAAAGGAAATCTCATCGAAGCGAGTCCACGTGGCAAAAACATAATTACTCCCCAAGATATTCCACCCCCTACTCTCTCTTCTTTGGCAGGCTTTAATTAGCCTCGCTACGAGGCGCATACACACACACACATAGGTCGACCTAATTTCTGTGAAGCTCCACCCGTAATGGAGCCTGCATTCATGCGCAAAGTCGACTTCCGACCACTACTTTCTCGCTCCCCGAATTATATCTTCTTCTCTCGGCTCTTTGTGCGCGAAGGTCGAGCGCAGCGGAGGATGAATGGATGGGAGAGCGAATCGGACGTGTGTCGTTCCGGATAAAAGATAAATATTTTTGCTCCCAACGTTAGACGGAGAGCTTTTTCGTTTTCTTTTTTACCTTTTTTTTTAAGGATGACAGATGTTATCTTAAGGAATTTCGCCGTGGTGTTATGCTTGATTTTGTAGGTGCTGGAGTTGGGAGGTAGATCGGGGGTTGAGTACTTGGCTGAAGATTGGAGCCCCGGAGCGGGCCTTTAATTTGTTAGAATTATTAAATCTCGCGAAGTTTGGTAATCTGTTGCCGAGAGCCTTTGTAGACTATACTTATTTTACGTTTACAGCGAGGTTACAGGGTCTTGTTTTTGTTTTACAAGGAATTTCATTATGTTCTTATATTACAGAATTTACTTTAACAAAAATTGTAGTTTTTAACACGTACATTCTGAAAACTACTCTTCTTACCTTAATCAACAAAGAACTTACAAAAGCCTTAAATAAACAAGAAAAAAGCCCCCCTCCGACATTACCTAAGAAGCTTTCACAAATTCCCGCCACCTCCCGAGCAAACACTTAGAATTTTCAAATTTTCCCCAGCGCAAAGTGCTCTCCTCTTAACCAAAGCAACCTCAACTCCAGCTCTTCACTGTACATTTCGTAACCTTCAATCCCACTTGTCCTCCCTCTCTTAGCCGACCTCAAAGAAAAAGCTCCAGCCAAGATCTTTAGCTCTGTCAAACTATATAAATCCATAAAAGGCCAGGGCGCCCAGCGGAAGTCGCTACGTGTTCGGTGACCTCAAGCCGGCCGATACGCTGGCCGAAATCACGAAAGCCGCGCGCGCGCTTGGCTTCTTTTCTCTTTGAAAAAGAGGCAGCCTTCATGGGCTGCCGGCTTTTATTGCATTCCGGCGCAGCGGATAAATTGAGCGCGCCGAGTGCCGTAAAGCTACCGGCGCTGACATAACTCACGCCCGCCCGATCGAACTATTCGTCTCTTTATGGCGCTCATTTATCGGGGGACGGGGAGCTTTTATATATAGAGCCTGGCTAGCCAACTTCCGCTGCGAAGAAGACGCGAGCGTCGGGGATGTGTGTGTGTGTGTGTATGGATGTAATATGTATACGCGATAAAATTTTTGTGGCCGTCTATATTGATTCCGGCTGATTTTACGAGCAAGCGCGGTTAATGCTTTTGAGTTTTATTTTTGGCGAGCTGGGACTTGCGGCGAATGTAATTACTATAATGGGGGTGCTTTATCTTGTGAAGTAAGTTTTTTTATCGTTTGGACTAGGCTGGGTTGAAGGAGTTTTTAAAAAGCGCTCGAGAGCTGGAATGCTTTAGCGTCGTTTTCTTTGATCTGACAAATATATCTTTTAAAAAAATACATAGATATTTGTTTAATTTGTTTTTTTAGTCAACCAGAAAATCTAACCGTATATTTTTAAAAACAATTTCCGCTCGTTCTCCGGACTCTTTTAAATACCCGACTCCCAAATTACCGAACTTTCTCAAAAAGAAAGTTTCGCGTTATTAACACGCGCCGAAATAGCTCGGTACCTTCTGTTAATAACACGGGCACGAAAAAAAGTTTGACTAATTACCCACGAGGCCACGTACACGGCCATTACGAAATCCTCAAGCGGAGCGTGAACAGGTCGAAAAGAGCAAAAATGAAACAGCCGTGCGTTCACTTCGTAAAAAAGCCACCGGCGTCCGAAACTCTCCAACCACCGGCCAAGAACTATAATTAATAGTCTTAATCAAGCCCCACGAGCGCGGAGGGTCGAAGTAGTTGATCGAAAAAATTTTTCCTCTCGCTGACCCCCCCTCGCTTTCCTCCTCCCTCTCTTTTTCGCGGACAGCTCGCCGGCGACACGGCCGGCTATGGAACTTGGCCGCGCAGAGTTATAAATTTTCGTGAGGGGACCCGCAGAGCGCGCTATACAGCCCAGACGTACGTGACTGCGGCCTAAACGAAATTTACCGCTGCCGGAGCCGTGTGTGTTTGTGCGCAGCGCGGCAATAAAAGTGCCCAGGGGCCGAGGAAAAAGAGTTTCCATGGCTTTGGCGCTCGCTCTGCGGAGTTGGCCTGGTGGCAAAAGTCGCGCCGGCCGCTACCGGCGCTAGCGTGATATGATCTGCATAAATTTTGTGGGCCGGGTTTTTACCGCGCTGCTTCCTGTACCTGCCGTGCGGTTGCCGCGTGGTATTTTTTGGGTGCCGGGGAATACGTTTACTTCGTGGGTTTCGACGGATTTTGTGATAGCGGCGATTTGAATGAATTTTTAACATGAATATTGTGAAGTTTGTCAGATTGGTTGCAGTTTGTTGGTAAGAGGTGCAATTAAATATTGTATGATTCCATTTTTCATATAGAGGAGATATTTATTATGTTGTGTGCGTGCACGATATGTCTGACCGTACCCGGGCTTTATCTACTTAACCAGTTCTAATTACAGGATCAACTTTATCTACATCGATACTACTGAACTAATATTTTTCTTTATCTATCTCTATCACACAAAAACATCACCCAAATGTACAAATAAATTACGCCTATGCACACATCAAGCATACAATTAACCCTGTAAACAAAAACACTCCAGCACGACACCTAAAAAATTACAATTCCTCATTTCCCCCGTCACTCGATCGCATTCGCGTGCAGCTCTCCCTCTCTTTCTCCGTTCTTTCTCTCCGTTCGCTCAAAGCAGCTCGCAGATTTATTCCTCGGCGCTCGGCCTGGTATATCGAGACACGGATCTTAAGTGCTTTGCATCGAGCTCGCGCGTTTTCCCGACACAATGCATCTCTCGCTGCGCGCTCCCGAGAGCTCAAACGATGACGCAGCGAGGCTTTATGGCTGTATTAACGCTGGAGAATTTTCGGGAAAATTTATTTGTACCGGCAGTCGTAAGACGATGGAAGAAATGTGCGCTCCGAGGCGTTACGCTCTAAAGTATGATTTAAGGCGGCCGGGGATTTACGAGTCGCGGGGGCTTTCGTTAAAAATTAAACTGTCGCTTTAATTTTCCTCAATGATGAATTCGCGCTCATAGCAAGGGGCCGTCTTACGAATGCTCTACTTACCTTGAGGAACCGGGAATTTCTCGAAAATGGAATATATTTACAATTCGACCTGCAAAATGTATGTATAGACGAGAGGCGCGTGTATATCCTTGCATATTGAATTCAAAAGAGCTCCGCGCCGGTGATCCTCCTCTCGATCTGATCCTTATTCTCGAATGCGTATCTCATCACGCTTGGCAAATCGTCCGGGATAACTCAGCCGCGCCTCCGAGACTAAATAAAATATCGAGAGCGCGAGAGAGAGAGGCTGCGTATATCTGCATAGGAAGTGCGACAAATGTATCTTCGTAACGAGAAAGGAAACCGGCGCGCAGCTCGCTTTGCTATTAATAATCCAAGCCCCGAAAAGCTAGAGGGCAAGATCGATGAAAGGATCTACATTTTTATTGCCGCTTCCTCGGCGATAGAGAGGTCCTCTTAAAGCACGCCCCCTTTTTATACCGTGCGTGCGAATTGCTACGACTACGGCCCGGAGTCGCACGTGTGCAGAAGGTAGTACTTTTAAAGGAGAGAAAAAAGTAGAGGGGTCATATAGTTCGGCACACGCACACACACGTAGACTTTACGTGCGGCATTGCAGCAGCTCAGTCGAGTATCCTCGTCTATGGCAGTATAGCCCGCGCGCCAAGTACGTTATACAACGGAAGCTTTTTACGCCAAACGTGCATTACGAGCGTAGCCTTCGCCCTCCCCCGGCACGGGCACGTCGTTTCTTCTCTTTGCTCTTTCTCTCTCGCTTCCTTCTTATACTTTTCTTCCTCTCACTTTCCATCTTTGACTCTATGCGGCTGGCTTGCGAGCTTCCTCTTTACCTACTAACGACTCTTTCACTTTCGCCCTTTCTCTTTTAAGGGTAGTTAGTTATGACTGTTTGTTTTTTGTTTCTTTAGCGGCTTTTTGTGAGCTTATTCATTCATGACGAGTGCTCTTGTGTTATATCTAGTTTACATGTTTTTATTTTTTAACAAGATTTTTTGAAACTGCAGGGCTTTGTTTTATATTTCGTTGTATAAAGTACTCTAAAATATAAAAGGCATTGATGAATAGACGTAAAGTAGTGATAAAATATATCATACATTTTTACTTCAAAAAGATGTACAGCTATGGTTCCGCTATTCCTTAGAAATAATGTATTTCATTCGTTCTTGATCCATATATGCTTCCTACAAACTATTCAAAAATAAAATACATCTTACGTTTTTCTTTGAACAGATGCTGTAACAATAGATTCGTTATTTCTTAGGAATAACCTATTTTATTAGTTGTACATTCATATATACATTCGAAATATCATTCATTTTTACATTAAACGCTTTATATTACAATAATTTTAAAAACAACACATTGTAGGAAAATTCGAGTCTTGCAGTAACAATGCTAGTAAAATAATTCCGTACATTTATTTGCTAACTACACATTTGAGCGTACATTTGAAACATCACTTTGATTTACATTGATAGATAAGAATGTATGTCGTCAGTACAATTTTTGACGTAATTTATTTGCTTTTAATAAATATTAAATGTGAATATTATTTAGAATGATTTTATAAATGATTTCATACTTCCTTTTTAAAGTTCTCTATTTTTAATTTTAAACAATTTTTGTTTAAAATTTAAATCAATATTTTTATCGTAAATTACAAACAAATATTTGTGCAGAGACAGCAACACTGGTAAAATGTAGGCCTATACTTAATGGAAATACAAACGTATTACTTAATTTGCAAATAAAAGGAAGAAAAATGAGGTTTTAATAAATTACCATCTTATTATTCAAAGTTAAAAAAAAATAAAAGTTTTAATTTAAGAAAAATCCGAAATTGAAGAAGGTCGAAAGAGGTAATTAAAGATTGATCAAGGTTCTCGTTTGGGAGATGTTACGGAAGATTTTTGATAAAAATGTAAAAAGAGATGATTACTTGAGGATATTGACTGAATTAATGCAATATATTCGTCAAATTATATCACAAGTGGCAAGCGAAATGTGAAAGAGTATTGTCATTTTCTGAATTTTTATATTCTGCAAATTTTTCAATAACTTTTCTTTCGGTTAAAAGTTGCGCTTGAAGCAGTCGACCGCTTGTATGCGTGATTAACCATCGATCTATCTGATTTAGCCGCGATTTGTTCGGTGCGTTCTCTTTCCTGTTACTTTCGTTTGCGCGCCAATTATACAGGAGCGGAGAAAAGTGCGCGTGCGCTCGGCTGACCCGCTGACCTCGCGAGAGCGGGGTGAGAGTTCCATGAAACTTTGTATTTTCGTTCTTCGCTCGATCTACTTGTTGCGTGCATACAGTCTGTGTATACGGTGTAGGTTGACCGGTGATGCTCTTGGTTTAAGGAGGTTGGGGAGAGTCATTGGCGGGACGAGGTAAGCGGGGTCCCTCTCTCCCCGAGATAGCTCCCCGCTCACCGCGCGCTCCCTCTCGCAGCCTACATACTCGGTATTTTGTTTATGTTTTCGTTTGTTTCTCTCTCAAATGCCTGGTAAGCCGTTT
>UELX01003723.1:0-21681 GCA_900480035.1 Eupelmus urozonus
TTGACTCGTACTGCAAATTCCACACTCGGTCTAAAAAAGCTCACTTTTAGCCCTTGGTACATAATATACTATTTTGTGTCACTTTTTCTAGGATCTTGAAAATTGACTGCTATTTTAAACCGAAACAGTTGATTTTTTTCGTTTACTTTTTTACTGATTTTTCAGTATTTAATCAATTTTTGAACAGAAGCTTTATAATATTTTTTTGAGATCATAAATTCAGATTATATACTAATTCATCAATTTTTTATCAATCTATTACATTAATATCTGTTTCTTAACAGGTTTACAAACTCTTTGAGGATCCCTATTGTGACACAGTGTAAAAGAGCTTTTATCAAAAATTCCGATGCTTATTTTAAGTCAATCCAATTAAATTATTATAATTGTCAATACGTAAATCTGTTCTGCAAATCACGCCTTAAAGTACCGACATTGTATATCTGAGCTTCTAATATTGATATAATTTTGCTGTTAGTAATAAATACCAAATATTTTATTAACGTCTTAACCTATGGATATTATATATATCTGAGCTTCTAATATTGATATAATGTTTCTGTTAATAATAAATACCAAATATTTTGTTTAGAAATAAATATCAAATTGATCAACATTTTAAATAGGTTTATTCGTGTCATATTAAATTAAAATTATTATTTTTTCGTTTTATAAGACAAATATATATGAGATTTTACACAGTAGAAGCAGAAGGTTTACAAGTAATTACTATTAAATAATTTCAAAGATAAACGTTTTAGATTTTCTCGCTATTTATATTATTATAAATATTTTAAACTATAAAAACAAAAAGTATCGGATTTTGTACTCATAAAAGGCTACTTTAATGTAATAGTGACATTTGAAGTTTTCTTAAAACTTTCAAGAAACATAAGCCAGGAAAATAATCAGTATTTTATTTTTATAATGCTCTTTTTATACATCATTTTTGGTTTAAGAAACATTTTTTAAAAATTTTTTTAAGGACAGGGTTGAGATATTTTAACGTAGCAATAGTATTATGCAACAAGGCCGCAAAGAATAAAAATATCTACATTTTCATACAAACATGACAACTAATTCCAACTAATGAGTTTTTTGTTCCTGGATTATGAGAGGAAGATACTTTTAATTTACTAGAAAATTTTGGAAACGTAGTTATCATGGTTTTGGATCATTCAAAGATAATAGTCATAATGAATTGTATAGCATCTTTTGTAGTTTATTGTTTATATATAAAATTTTAATGTTTTTGTGAAAAAGTGGGCAGGAAAATATTATTTTCATATTTAACACATTAAAAGTCCATGATAAATATGTTCAGGGTCATATTTGATAAGTAACCGCTATAAATATTTGATTAGGACCGGGGACTTACAAGAAGCACAAAACATCTAACTTTATAAAATTGTATAGTCTTGTCATACTTACGAAACATTATTTTAGCTAATTTTGTATTAAATAACGGTCTTTTGTTATGGTCATCATTTTCCTCATTTTCTGGATCAGATGGCTGGCACCATTTAAAATAAGTCGACGCCTCGTCGCTTAACGCATCTTTAAAATATTGGCGTACTGTTTCTTTCATTTTGGAGCCGCCCCACAAAACGAAGTAATTTTTCTGAATAAATAAAAAATATAACAATTGTATTTAGAATTATATAGATATAGAATAATATAACAATTGTATTTAGAATTATATAGAATAGAAATAGAATGATAATGTAGAGTCTCTGCTAATAATTAAAAAAATGGTATTGGAACAAAACACTTTTGTATATCTCTGGCAAAAATAGTTGCTAAGTAAAAGAATTAATTGATTCAATGAAGAAATTTATTTAAATAATAAATTAATTAAATAACACATAACATCGATTCAATACAATTTTTGGTTCAATAAAATATTTAATACAAAGATGAGATAAACCGTATATTAAAAACAATTAAATTACTTATTGAACCATTGTTTCTTGATATAGTAAAACCAAAAATTAACGCAACTCTTTAGATTCAATTACAAATATTTGATTATTAGTGAAATATTTTATAAGTAAATTTAAATAAATATTGTAATTGATTAAATCAATTATTTAGTACTAAGATGTTCTTTGAATCAATTAAGGTAACTCTCCACAGACTCCCAAGTTAAATGAATGCTCATAAATAAAGATTACAAAATTCTTGATTAAATTGTAATTATGGCGTTTATGATATACATATATTCTCTCTATATTATAAAGATAAGATTTTTTTATCACCGAAACTAGCCGTTATTTTGAGGAGTTTTACGTTATTTTTCCACTTTTTTATTTTATTTTTCGATATTTTTCTATATTTTTCTCGATTTCACATTGTTTTCTCGATATTTTGCCATATTTTTGCTTAATTTCTGAATTATCGCCCTTAATCTTTGAAACTAGCTGATATTTTAAATAGATTTACGTTATTTTTCCATTTTTTTACGTTATTTTTTGACGTTTTTACGATATATTCCTCAATTTCATGTCCTTTCTATGATAATTTGCGATATTCTTGTATGAATTATAAATTATTCCCCTCTATTTTCAAAACTAGCCATTATTTTCAAGAAATTTCCGTTATTTTTCTACGTTTTTACGGTATTTTTCAACATTATTACGATATTTACCTCGATTTGATGTCGTTTTCATTATATCTCGCGGTATTTGTCCAAAATTTATATAATACCACTCTTTATCTCCAAGAATAACCGTTATTTTAGAACATTTTACATTATTTTGTAACTTTTTCATGTAATATTTTAATTTTTTAACATTATTCTCAGATTTTTTTGTTTTTCAAGATTTATAAATGGGGGGTTGGCGCGCGAAGCGCGCAGGGAGGCATAGCCTCCCTAGTATATATATAAATTTTAAGGTCCTTTAAGATAAAAGTTAAAGATTCGGGTCAACATAACAATGTTTGAATAATATAAATATTGTTTATACGTAGCACAGAACTACGCAGTTTTATGGATTACACGGAAAGAGGTTATTAATTCGTATATTTTTGTTTTTTCTACGATTAATATCTCGCTAATTAGTTCGGCTACCCTTAATTTTTTTCAAGTATTAAAAAGTACGTGTATTTAACTTTCATACTCTATTTTTGCATTATATGATGTAGTGATTTTGATCAGCAACGCGATAATAATAGTGCACATTACAGTGTAATACCCAATGTCTCAATGAATAACAGGCAAATTTAAAGAATTTTTTTTCTTTAAAATTAGTTTTGGTTTGAAAAATTGTAACATATTCATCAGGTTTCAGAGTACCCGTATATTTTTTCTAAACTTTACCTAGTAATTGACTTCTATGGAGAACTACCTTAAATATGTTATTGTAATCTAATGATTAAATAATTTCATAGATTCAAGTTTGAGTGATTCAATTATTCTTTTTTCTCAGTGTACAAATATCCACAGTAAATTATATATAAATCGTAAGACTCACAAGCTGCTCTTGTAGTATTTCATTATTTTCGAAAGCCTCGAATTCTTCCAAAGTTTTTATTGGGAATCCATCAGGGATGGTAATGCTCGGTTTTAATCCTTGCTGTACAGAGATTTTGCTAAAAAAAATTATTTTATGCAAAAACTTTTTTTTTAACTGTCTAATGTTTGAAATTATTAATAGAAAAGTATATTGATAAAAGTTTTAATATTTTAAAATACACAACTTTTATATTATCTGATGATCCCATAAATATACTAATGTCAAAAATTGGTTGATTTTTGTACTTTTAACCCTTATAATTGCCACATTTGGAACTTTTTCTGATTTTTTAGATTTTTTAATTGTTTATTATGATATATTTTTTATAGTGTAATTATCTATTACGTAATTATTTTATACACGCAAACTTCGATTCTTAGTCATTTAATATAATAATTTCAAAATTGTAACGGACAGAAACAGCTTGCCTTTTTTGTAAAACAAAAATAGAGATTTCAATAGAAATATATCAAAAATGTAAATAGGAGCCAGAAAAGAAAATGATTAGATTGTTTTAACGTTTTAAATAATCGATTAATTCGCAAATTAATTGTAAAAAAGCTTCAAGCTTTTAAGCTAAGTTTCATAGTGCATAGGTTCGCCTGGGGCATCGAGCAGGTGGATAAAGTCCATCTGGCTCGCCATGGCTACAAACAAAGCCGCGAGAGTTTGAAGTTACAAGCGTGGTGCTTTATCACCATAGAATGAAACAGTTTGTTATATCATGGCGCTCACGGAATGGGGTATTACTTTTCACGAGCGATAAATACCCAAGCGCGGGCGTGAACTAGTAAGATCTTTATCTGGTTCTCCTATAGAGGTTTCAGTTTTTCTTAGTTCAGTTCTCATTTGACCAGCGAAAAGTACATATCGCGTGCGATCGATTCAATTAATATAGAAGTCACAGGAATATATTTGAATATACAAAATAAATTGCCAAAGAAAGTTAAAATGAAGTTATAATGTATATTATTTTAACCCTTCTCCATAAACCTTGTTTTGTTGCTTAACAAAAACCCTCATAGAAAATTGATCATACTTTCTGTCCTGTTGATTCATTAGTACTCAGAGATATTACGAGAATCTGCCCAGATATTTTACCATATATGTTAGATATTTTACAATATGTTTAGAATTCACCAGAATCGATCCAGAATATGGTAAATGATTAACTCATATTGATGAAATTAGATTTATAACCTTATATTTTAAAAAATAAAAATAATCCAGTCTATTTTATTTGATATTTATTAAGTATAATTATATTATATATAATTACAAATATTGATTTTAGTAATAGTTTTTTATGATAAGCTTGTATGAATAATATGGATCAAAATACGTTTTGAGTATGTGCGCGGGTGTGATTTTCTCTATCTTGCTCGCTCCTCCTCTCTAGCCAGTGAGTCCGCTGACAATATTAACTTGGCTGCTTGGGAGCTTCGGGGCATGCTTTACCAAAACAGAAATCAAAATATCAAAATTGCTAGTACATTTCTATGCGGGTATGAAAGGTAGGTATTTGCCTTGTGAAACATTTTCCCTCAGAGCGAAGTGAGGGTGAAAAGTCGAATGCAGCAAAAATCACCTTACATACTAATATTGAATCGTATTTCATGCAACGAGAGTGGTAATATCAGTTTAAAGTTATAATTTAAATGTTTGAGTGGTATAAAAAAATAAAATAAACATGTTCAAGTGTGCACTGTTAAATAATACAAATACAGAAGAATATTTAAAAAATTCATCTGTTGATAATGAATGGAACTTTACTAAATACAATTTAATCGACTCATTTCACTAAGATTCAAGTGGTAAAAGCAATAAAATGAAAATAATATTTTAATTTATGATAAAAGTGAAATTTCAAGCTGTGAGGATAGGGAAAATAGGGAATAGGGGACTAAAGACCAAGAGTTTGTATCCCTTTATAAAAAATTAATGTGTATTTTATTGTTGACTGTTTATTCTTTGTCTGATTTTCTGAGAAGATGCGTTTTTTTGTTTTTGTTGATAATTCTAACCCTAACTTAACCTAATCTCCGGCCGCGTAGCGGCCACATGATCTAGTTTATTAAAAAAATTATCAATACTTTAATAAATAATTAATAACAAATTTAAGTATACTTTTTGGTTGATTGCTCTTTCTCTTATAACTTAATTTTTGTTAATTCTCTTAATCTTATATATTACTAATTCCTCTTAAAATTTTATTTAACTTTCAATAGAATCCGGGCAGATTTAGGCCAGAAAATAATATCAGTAGATGAGATTTATAGGAAGAATATGGTATATATTCTGCCCACTGAACAGAAAATTTAAACACTGTGGGCAAATCGTAGTCAATTTTCTACCAGGGAATAAACATTATCATAATGTAACACTTTCAATAATATTTAAAGTACTACATTTACGATAATAGTTCAAGAAGAAGGTTTTAATCTCGTGAATATTTGCGCCCGGGTAAAACGAAGGCGAAAGCTTTATATGAAGTTTAAATCATTTTTTTGTTCTTAATTTTTTAGAAAATGACATACAAATCTTGATGTAGTGAACGCGATTTTAAACAAGAAGAATCGAGCATTGCATTAAAAGTGTAAAAAAAAAACAATCCAACAGTCTAATGTCTTTGAGAAAGCATAATGTAATCATGAGCTTTTAACGTGATTATACTTACGATTCAACCTCCTTGAGTGTAGCACTTAACCGATCCTCAACTTCGTCTATTTTTGATGAAAGACTTTCATGACTCTTTGTTATCGCTTTACATATTTTATCTTCAAAACTATTTAACAGTGATATAATTTGATTATTCCCTGAAAAAATATTAAAAGCGATCTATTTTATTTGAAACACGATTTATTTTCACACTTTTTAATAAAACTAATAAATTCTATTTAGAGTAGTAAATTTTGTATTTTAAGGGGAATCATTACAAAAAACGTTTCCCGTTTTATTGCCCTCAGCATTATTAATAATAATTAATTGTTGATATATATTTTCAATTTTTTATCACCTGACACACAAAGACAATGTTCTGATCTATTGTCTAAATCAAAATCGAAGTAATTTTGTTAAAAATTAAATTTTGTTAAGATATATCTTTTTTTGACTTCAATTTTGAATAAAATTACTTCTATTTGGATTTAAACAATAGATAAGAACATTGTCTTTATGTGTCAGGTCATGAAAATTTGAAAATATTAGGTACCTCGACCTAATTCCGTCCACCTAAGCAAAAATCGCTGTATTTTCTCTCTAAGTTAACATTTTTTTACGTTCAAAAATGCATTTTAAAGCGTAAGAAAAGAGCTTTCAAACGAAAAATATCAACTTGCAGAAATATGTCAGCGATTTGAAAAAATCGTTTTTTTTTTCAAATAAAAAATTGTGTACCTTTTTCCGTCCACCCACGATTTATCAATTTTGAGGCTCAAAATTGACGTTATATCTTTATGTAAATACAATGATTCATTAAATAAGTTTGAATAATAAATAATTATTGTTTTTCCCGTTAAAAAATTAATATTATTTTTTTTAATTATAAGAAAATGCGTTAGTACTAAAATATTTATCTAATAACTTTTTTGAAAAAAAAATTTTTAGATAATTTATAAAATTACTTTTAATTACATTCTTAAAAACAGATTTTATTATTTTTATATTACTGAATGGTATATTATTTAATTATAAAACATAAAGTCACGAATAAATTTATGATATCAACATGTAATTTATTGATTTTTAATCTACATGGAATTAGGTACATAAAATCCGTTAGAAAATGTATTTTGCAAAAAAAAGGATTTTAAAGGTGCAAAGTTGACGAATGGAACGGAATATATACTTTTATAGAGAGAGGCTGGATTTACTTTCAAAATAATAAATTTTACTTACATTAAAATGATAGCAGACTTTTTTAAGCAGCAAAAAATGATTTTAAATGCTCTAGAAAATTCATAAAGCTTTTTTAACTTTCCCGCAGGGCTGAAAACTTCATGTTTTAGCGCCCTCTAGAAAATCCTACCGCCCAGCTATCCAAAAACGCGCTATTATTTGAAATACGAAGGGTGGACGGAATTAGGTAGTAGACTATGGTAAAATTTTACTATTACAAAGCTTCCTCTTTGAGGTAGCAAAAAATACAAAAATTATTTACCTGCACGTTGCTTCGCCATATCAGCGTTGGTATTTTTTGTTACCTGTAATTCTTTTATTTCAAATTCATTATTATTAGATTTACTGGCAATTTTTAATTGTTTACTTGGTATCACAGGTTCATTATTTAATGAACTTTCGTCAGATATGGACTCTTTTTCATTCTCATTTGATGCATCTTGAGTGAGTTCTAAAGTTTCTTGATCATTTGTTTTTTCATTATCTTTCTCAGATTCTTCGCCAGCACTATCTGTCCAATGACTATTATTATCAGAGTCATTATTTTCTTCAATATTATCTTCAAATGATTTACTCATTTTATCTAGTAAGTTTTTAGTTCCTATTTGTTTACTTGTAGTACATTCATCACTTGAAGTAGTTATGTATTTTTTAGGAATATGAACTTTTCGACCACTAGAGGTCTTCTTCTGAATTTTTTCTTTTTTACTTTCAGGCATATCGAAGCGATAAAACTATAAAAAAAAAGAGGTTATTTCTTTTTGAAGTGATAAGTTCTTATAGGAGGGTAAAGTGTAAAAAGGGTAACATGTCAGACATAAAACGCTTCCCTCACCCAGCACCCATGCTCCCTCTCTTTCGCAGCGCCATATGGTGAGCTACTACTGTCTCTCTGTCTCTCTCTCCCCTCCCCACCCCCCTCTCTCTCTCTCTCTCTCTCTCTCTCTCTCTCTCTCTCGCCTCCATCCCTTCCTTTCTCCCCCTCGCTCTCCCTTTCTCTCTCCCTCTGACTCTCTCTCTTTAATTTTATGTATTTATAAAAACATACAAATTTTTTCTCGACTAGATAAAAAAGTTTAAAAAAATAGCGTTTATTTTAATGTTTCCTTAAAATGAAACTAAAAATATGAATAAATTGAGTTTGCTAAAGCGTGAGGGTTTGAAATTTCGGTATTTTTCATATTTTAATATATGAAAACATATGCCAAATTTTGAGCAATATCGGTGATCCGGATCCCTAACACTCTCCTAGTAAGTTTTTCGTGATTTCCAGATATTGCGATTTTAAAATTTAAAAGAGTATGTCCGCCATTATGCACATTATTATTTGATGTGCTATCACTCGATTTCGGCTATTTGTAACATGTGTACGTGAAAAACAACTATTAAAATATATAAAAATCATCATAAAATCTGTTTCGCCAAAAATGTAGTTAAGGCATTTTGTCTGAAAGCTACATATACAGAGTGTAGAACTTTCAGGTCTTATTTCTACTATTAGCCTTTTTTCATTTAATACAATAATAACGATAAAAAACAACCGAATCAACTTTAATTAGTAAAGAATCTTAATTATTTAGTTTGTAAGAAAATTATAGTAAATAAAATTGTTATTTAAAATATTATTTATTTATATGAATTGTAAGCATTTCCCCGCGTTTTCAATTTAATACTGTAATTAAAAATACATTTTCTATTTAAAAGACAAGTTATGCTAAATAACTTTTACGTAAAATAATTTAAGTTATCACTTCTGCGGGGTGTCACGTGACGCACAGGTTTTTTATTTTACTATTTTATTTTACTAACAAGAAGAAAAAAGATATATTTTATTTATATATTATATACAATATTATGTTTTGCTTATTGCACGAACGTAGGCTCATCATAATTTTAATTGCATGTTCAAAAAAAGAACCAAGATAAGAGATTTCTATGGAATATTATACGGGAACCTAAAAATTATGTTGTAAACATTGATTAAACCAGTTGAAAGTTGAAGTTTTACTAGAATCTGACGGTGTTCATTTTTTAGAAAACTTCTATTAACTGTGTTAAAAAAATTATAAACAGTAAAATGTCAGTATCAAAATCCGAGCTTATCGACATTACCGACATTATTATGTGAATAATTTTTTTAACAAAATTAGTGGAACTTAATACAGTTAATAGAACTTTTCTGAAAAGTGGACACCGTCAGCTTGTAGTAAAATATAAAATCTTTACAAATACATTTTTTTGAAGTGGTTTAATGAATGTTTACAACATATTTTTTGGGATCTCGTGAAATACTCTGTGTAGATTTCTACGTCACCCATTTCACTTGGCCTTAATTGATAGCAACAACGAAGTAAAATCGCAGATTATTCCACGAGTAGGTTTGCACCCTGACCAAAGTAAGAACAGTAGTTAATACACGAGGGAATAATTGATATTACTTCCGTTTTGCGTCAAGTTCTTTATTCTCAATGTACACCCACGCACACGCACACACGCACGCACGCACACAGAAATACACGCACGTGCATGCATAGAAGCACGAACACACACAAAAAAATATATATACATGTATATATATATACTGTTTAGCATGGTGAAATAACGTTAAATAATATGAAAATGATTAATAATAACTCAAAATTAATATCATAAAAGCAGCGTCGCATAGAAGAAAATAACATAAAGATAATATAAAGTATCGTAAAAATATCGTAATATAACATAACACATGGTAAAACAACGTGAAATAGCATAAAAAAAGAAAATACTTAATATAATCGCAAAATAAGCAGGAAGATCGAAAATCATCAAAATGAAAAAGAAATTGTAATTTACATTTTCATATACCCTTTGCTTTCTTTAAATTACACAGATAAGTATTGACAAATGAAGAATAGGTAACATGCATATTTGCTATAAGTAAAAAGTCATGCAATTCAAGCGATATATGATAATTAAAGGAGTCTACCAAAACCCCATTGAAAATGGGCCTCTTAAGAACAACGTACGAGACTCGAGAATATTATTGATGGGTATACGTAAAAATAAAGAGATTTCGAAATAATTAGTGTTCTATGATTGCAGCCACAAATAAAAAAAGTTAAGTTGAAGATATCAGCCCCAAAACTTACAAAACGTGATTAAAAAAATTGATCCTTAGTACTGCATTATAATAATTTCAAAAGAAACATTATTATAAAGTAATGATTCAAATAATATTTAAGGTATTAGAAATATTAAAATTATTTTCTTTTCCGTAATAATTTTTTAACGATATATTGAGAAGCTTATTAAATTGTCGAACTGTTAAAGCTTGATTTAGTAAATGTTTTTTATTCAAGTAAAGGTACCTTAGTAATAAATAATTTATTTCTTTACAGTGATTGTAACTTAAGCTGGCCCCGTTAAGTGAGTATGCTAAGTATGATTTTTCGATGAAAGCTCGTGGAAAAATGACCATATAGCGAAAAACTTATTCACAAAGAATTATTAATTATTTCATGATGTTAGCAGTACTTTTAACTATAAATCAAGTAACATATTTGAAAGATACAAAATATTTACAAAATATTTAAACTTTAAGGTTTATATTAACCACTGAAAAAGTGTGAATCCGCAGCTAAATTCACACTTCGTTTCCATTCACACCTTATAAGGTGTGAATTTTTAAATTCACACCTCGTGAAGTGTGAATTTTTTAATTCACACCTCAGGAAGTGTGAACTTTTTAAATCACACCTCATGAAGTGTGAACTTTTTAATTCACACCTTACGACGTGTGAATTTAAATGGAAATAAAAATACACACTTTATGAGGTGTGAATTTAAAAATTCACACCTTATAAGATGTGAATGCAAACGAAGTGTGAATTTAGCTGCGGATTCACACTTATTCTTTTAGAGAGTATGAATAAGAATAATTAATATTGAGATACTGACTCGAAATATAATTAAATCATAAGATTTCGATGCAAACATTTAAATAATCACTACAATATTATCAGAAAGTAAAAAGTAATACTGAGTATAGCTGTTTCTCGAAAATTTTAGAAAATGGTCAGGTAGCTAAAACTTACTATTTTAGAGCTTGTAATTATTTTATAATATTGGCATTATTTTTAATATAAATTTTTTTATATGTCTTATACGTCGTTCTTAGCGGAATATTTGCAATGGGGAATTGGAAAACTCCATTATATCGGCTTCAATGAAGGGGACAACAAATTATTAGAATCTGTAAATAAAAAATATTTCTCATACTAAGAATGATATTTCTATTGAAAAAATGGAAAAGAAAAACTTTCCTCTAAAAGTGCATGTATATGCTTGTTATTTAACTTGTAAGTTATTGTGCCTTCACTTATATTCCCAGAATCAATTAATTAATTATTTAAAGTCATAATTCCTGTACGGTAAAGTTTAAGGTTTTCTAATAGATAAAATTATGTTTCAAAGATTGAAAATTTTGTTATAATCTATGCCATTTTTGCGATAATCATTAGAACAGTTTAAAGTAAGTGTTTTCTTAATTACTGATAATTTTAGAATTTATCGTTTTGACAATTTCTACAAATTATATTACAAAATAAATGTTAAGTAAGCAATGATAAAAATATTTTAATTTAAAAAAATTCTACATAGTTGCTTATAAATAATATTGTTTACGTATGATGATTCATATTTCAGAGACTGTTTCATAATATCAGAGCAGCAAACCTCTAGAGAACTGCAACTATGATTTATCCATTATTAAGTGATTCTTGGGGTATAGAAGCGTTAAACAGGCGTTTTATACAGGGTGATTTTAAGACCTGCTTATTTCAATTGTTGCATATCTATTTTTTAAAACTGATTAATTTACAAAATCTAATAGTTAACCCCTTCAGATATTTGTCAATATAAATATACACTTCAGAATTTGAAAATTACTTCATTGTATGCTGACTTTATTTGTCAGTATGAAGAATGGTCGTGACAATGTATTCATCAGCAATTACTGTTGATTCTTTACTGAAATAGAATGACGCATTCCAGGTAGGCATAATGTAACATTTTGCATGTATGGTATTGCTTGCAACTAGTTCAACATTTTCTGCTAAGTTTTTACATTTATAGACTCCAACTAGTGATGATTTTATTGGTTTTGTAAAGAAATCTTCTATTTCTTGAAAGCGTTGAACAACAAAGAAAATTTTTGAATCGATGGACAAAATATTTCGAATTTTACAAATTGATTCATTATCAAGTTTGCAAATATTATTTGATTCGTCGAGTGCAAACGAAAAATGTGTCGATTCATATTTCTTATACTGTTGGTAATTATTTATATTATCAGATACTGGGCCATCTGCATGTACTATTGAAACCCATTCGTTACCAAATATATTTTTTTTTTTTGGCATATGTTGAATGTCGTTTTTTTCTTTTAATCGATTTGCAAATTGTTCTAGTGGTCGTGGATGGTTTCTGATATTTTTTTTTAAAATTGGCATATTGTTCTCATAAATAAAAGCAGAGCAGTTTTCTAGCGGTCCAAATTCCCTAGCATCATCGGGCAAATGTTGCAGACAATGAACATTGTAGCTCATGAATGCAGGTGAATAAACACAATGTGCATACTGAACAAATGTTTTTATAGCAGAATCAGCAATTTCCAAATGTTTTATTAAGAACGTCGGTGAAACTAAAATTCGCATAGCTACAAACAGTAACAAAAAATGATAATAGAGCTCATCAGAAAGAATTCCTATCAAAATTGTTGGTGATGCGTAAAGTAAAAAATGTCTGAACTCAGTAGCTTTAAATTTATAAAATTTAAGTAAAGATCGTGGGCGACGAGCAAACTCCTTTGGACATGTATGCAATAGTTTGAGATATCTCGATGATACTTCATCAAAAGCTGATTTTGTCAGTTTCTTTTTAGCGTCAAATTTTCCATGAAACCATGCTTCCATTAACCTTTGCGTTACTCCAAGATATACTAAATGCATAATTTCAAATGGAACTCCTGTTACAGGAGATATACATAAATCTATTAGGGGGCTTTTACCTTTATGATGAAATTCATCTTCTCGGGCTACGTATTCATGATTACTGCGTTTCTCGTGATTGATACCAACATAAACCATAATTCTATTTTCATACTTGAAACCTATTACTTTGCATTTAGAACAAGCATGCGATGCGTTATGTCCTTTGTGGTTTAAAATTAATGCTCTTGCAGGAGCATCGCCCACGAATCTTTTAAAAATAACAGGAATACATCGATTGTTGACTGTTATTCCTCCTGCATGTTTAACTTTTAACACTTCTTCCGTGAAAACTTTGAAAAATTCTGTACCATTTGATGGCTTATTTGGCCCTTTATAAATACCAGCAATTAACGGTTTGAAGTCAGGAATGTTCAAGATTCTATATTGAATGGGCCAAAATTGATTTTGATCATTTTTACTTAATGATAAGCCATCAGTACTTACTTCTATTTCTAGAACAGAAGGAATATCATCATAAAATGACAGATGTTTTTGTAAAATTCTCACGAATCCAATGTGCCAATAAACTCCTGGTTCTATAGGTAAAAAGTTAATTTTACTTTTACCAGTCCGTAATAAAGTGCGACTGTCTTTTGGCAATGCGTAAAAGCATTTGTGAGTTCGCAAGACTCTTAATATAGAATTAATTTGAATGTGAGTCACGTCCATATCCAAAAAAGATTGTCTTAACAAATTTATAAAATTATTTAATGTATCAGTATTAACGCTATCAACATTACTAATACAATGCCCTACATGTACTTTTTCAAAATTTACTACTTTATTCAATATATGGCTTTCGTCATTAGATTTTTCATTATGAACGTCTGTAGAAGTATTAATTTCCACTTGTTCAATGTCATTCTGTTCTATTTCAGCATTTTCCATAATTTGGTCACAGTTTTCATAGCTAAAATTGTTGCTCTGAAAAACTTGTTCATTATCTGCCTTCGTTGTTTGGAGAACTGCTTTTTGTCGTTTTAGTCTAGTGTACTGCTGCCTTTTTGACAATTGGAATAATTTTTTACGTGTGACCCACTTCATTATTTATTTGAACCTTGGAAATAAAATATATTATAAAATAAGTAATACTTGTTACGAAAAATTCAGACTATATTTCATCACCATTATAGAAAGCGAACTCCTAATTAAAAATAGAGGCTCAGTAAAACAGTAGGATATAATAAATGTGATCTCTATCTTCTTACCGGCACTTCTATAATTATTGTGCTAAATAATTATAGTGACAGACAAAATTTCAAAAAATCCTTCTAGTATTAGCCGTAAACAATATTCATTTCAATTTTCAGACAATCCTATAAATTAGTTTCGGAGATTTTTGGATTGTCAAGATTGTTTATTTATTTATAACACGGAAACCCAAAAACCCCGAAACTAATTTATAGAATTGTCTGAAAATTGAACTGAACATTATTTATGATGAATAGTACCAAATGACAGAGGTATTTGTTGAAATTTTTGCTCTTACAGTAATTATTTTATCAAATTATAAAAGTACCTGTGAGAAAAGTAAAAGCATAATTTTTAACTTCAGAAAACGGGTATAGTCCTGCGTAAGTCCAAAAGACTTCTTTACAAATTATTACCTTAATTAGAAATTGTCAATTTTTTGTTGTTATTTGTTTTATCTATGCTACTAAAAAAATTTTGTTTCCAATTTTCTCTAACAATATTTATTATTTTTATTCTATAATAGATTGATCTTTATCAAATAATGATCTAATGTAGGGGAGACCCGGGCAAGATGAACAACTTAAGGAAAAATGAAAAAAAAAGCATACTGAATAAAAAAATAAAAAATTGACAAATTTTCTTTCAAACTAGACACCAGAATGAATGTATTCATGTAATTTCAGATATGAAAAATAATCCCTTTATAAAAAATTAATGTGTATTTTATTGTTGACTGTTTATTCGTTATCTGATTGGCTGAAAAAATATGCTCTTTTGTTTTTGTCGATAATTCTAACCCTAAGTAATCCTCATCTCCGGCCGCGTAGCGGCCGCATGATCTAGTTTCAACATAAAAAATAAAGATAAAAAATCATTCAATCTTAAGGTGTTCAAAAATCATCGAGCAAGATGGACACCCTAACGAAAACAAATTAAAAGAAATTAAATCATATGAAAAAAAAAATTATAATAATTGATTTCAATTTAAGTAAAATAAACAACAAATTTGTTATTATACGGTTTTCATAAATGTTAAAAACAATTAACAATATTTCGAAATTTTCAAAAGTTGTCAAGCAAGAGTAGCACTATTTAGTCAATCAGTAAAAGAATAGGCTATATAGGAGAAACAATATTTTATATTAATATTTAACTCTAATTAAATAAATCCTAATGATTGGAACAAAAATATTGTCATGACAAAGTGACCATCTTGCCCGGTCCAGTATGCTCGGATTGTGAAAAACGAATATTATAACTTATAAAAAATATTAAAAAAATTATTTGTAATTTTTTACAATAGATTTATTTAAGTATGAGTAAATGCAATAAATCATATAATTTTTAAAATTAGATGAATAATATAAATTAAGAAAATATTCACTTTCTTACTTGGGCGATGTCGTAAGCAGAACTACAATAATCATTATTTATTTTTCTCAATAATGTTATTACTTCTAGCACAGCTGACATACTGACACTTAAATGCTAGTAATGTAAGCAATTTGTAGCAGTAGGTTCATCTTGCTCAGTTCTCCCCTATACAACTTAAGAGTGTTCTATACCTTTCCCGGAACTTCGCAGTGACCAATGGGAGCGCAGTATTCCGTGTAAATTTTTCTTTTCGAAATATGCTTTTATTTTCTATCCGATCGGTCCAAAAACAATTTTATAGGAAATCCGTAACATTTGTACACGTGCGAAGACTGATATATTAACGATATTGATTTTCAAAGTACAATAAAATAAATAAAATCCAAAGGACTATTGTCTTCTGCTCTGAGTAGTTGCTGGCTGCGGGCGCTGCGGCACAAATGTTACAGGTTTCCTATAAAATTGTTTTTGGACCGATTGGATAAAAAATAAAAGCATATTTCGAAAAGAAAAATTCACACGGAATACTGCGCTCCCATTGGTCACTGCTCAGTTCCGACAAAGGTATAGAACACTCTTAACGCAAACAATAATGCTAATTTAAAATTCAGTTCTATTTTTATAAGCCATGAAGAGGGAGATTTTATTCTTCCGAAAAGTCGATAATAAAGATATTAAACTAAGTTGAAACTTTTCTTTTTTTCTACACCCTGTGTTCAAACGTCAACATCATATAAGAATTATAATAGTTATTTTATGTCGATTGAAGTCTGTCAAGTACACTTTTTAATTTGATACTATAATTTTATTCATTGTGCTCATAATTTAATGGAGCAAAATAGAATATTATACAACGAGGGAATAAAGCTCGTTATGGGTTCCGTGTATGTAAGTTGCATCCAAGAGGGCACATAAAGTACTGCTTCGTTTACCTGAGAAAAAAGGTCCTCCCATATAAACGACGGCATGGTTTAGACCCGAACCGCTGTAGGCCAAGCAACGTACGAAAAAAAGGGTCGATTTTTGACATAACTACTAACAGGAAGCCACCTATGCAGTTATGTCAGAAATGGTGCCTGGATTATTGGGTATATCTTTTCTACTCCTAATTTTTAGTTGTAAAAAAGTTATTAACAGAAACCTGAAAAAAAACGCATTTTTTTTGGATTCTTGTTTATAACACAAAAACTACTAAAGCAATGTCTATAGTTCCAATGGACAAGTTATAGATTATTAAAATACGAACAAAATGAGCTTTTAAACATTTCGATCGGGAAATTAGAAATCGAGAAAATTTGGAAAAACGGGGAAATTATTCATTTTCTTCAAAAATTCATATCTCTGTCATTTTTTAAGATTAAGAGCTGAAACTTTGCAAATGCATAGGCCTGTACATACACTTTATATGTGCGAAAGATTGGTGCATATCGGATAAGTAGTTTTTGCAGAATTGCAATTGACATTCTATTTTGACTTTTTTCCGTTTGTTTCCTCTTGCTCGGGAGGTAGTCCGATTTTAATTTTTTTAACCGTTTCTAACAGAAATCAGAAAATACTAAAAAACGTATATGAGGAAATCCACAAAAAAATCCCTTTAGCGGTTCCAAAAACTTAAAAAAAAAATTTTTGAGGCACACTTGGCAGACCTTTTTTTTCTTGTTCTATGGGTCATATAATAGACAGAAAAAATACTCTACACACGATTATTGAAAACTTATTTTTTTTATTAACAATTTCAGATTTTCATCAAAACTGTAAAAGTACGTTTTTTTCGTTATTTCGCGCCTAACTAAAATTTATGTCAAAGCTCTCCATGTTAACGTTTAAAAGACGCGCCAAAAAGCATTTTAAAGTATGAAATGACAGCTTTAAAATGAGCTATTATTGATTAAAAAATATGAATTTGATGAGCTACGGCAGCAATTTAAAGAATTGATAATATTCGAGGAATCGAAAATTCTGTACCCAATTCCGCATAATCCTACTTCGCCAATTTTTAGACTTAAAATTGACGTAATATTAGAGCGAACATAATTCTTCGTTAATTATATAAGTTAAAAAATAAATAATTTCGAAAAAATACTATTCACGGGACTACAAAAAACGTGTTTTTTTAGAGACACATTAAATTTTAAAACAATATCGCAGCGTTTTTTCGTAATTTCCGAAGCGGTTAATTAAACAAGCGGTAAATTTATAAAGGTAAAAGTACAGTATAACACGGTTATGTTTTTAAATTAATTTTTAAACTACAAAAAATAATTCACAAAATTTATATCACCGATTATTTATTTCCAAGGGCCGTTTAATTAATAAAATGTAAATAAATAAAAAGTAATAAATAAAAATAAATTTTTTTTTATATTTATATATTAAATAATAATAATTGAAAATTAATTGAAAATTTTGAAAATTTAAAAGTATCTGCTCCACGACACATTAAATCACGAAAAAGAGAATTAGAATTAAGGAGCGAATTATCTATTGCCAAGAAAGAACTCAGAAATGAAAAGAAAAATGCAGCTAGATGGCGAAAAAAGTAACACAATCTCGTACGTGAACAAAAGAAAATAAAGCGCTTATTGAAGAGGAAAACGATAAATTTAAAGTTTTGTCAATCACTAATAAATTCATTACATTATAATTTTTCTCAACAAAAAAAAAACAAAAATATAAGCGAATATTTTCAGGTATTGCGAACAATTATTTAATTCAAAAACATGGATTCAATCGAAAATTTAATATTGTAACTAAACATTACAGAAAAATTCGTAAAAGTAAAAATGTTACAAGTAGTCGTGTCATTTTAAAAAATAATGTAATTTCTTTTTTTTTTGAAGGAAGAAAATTCTATGCCTGCGCCTGGTTCTCGAGAAACTATAACAAAAAAGAAAAAAACAATGCGCAAACGATATCTAACTGACACCATCCACAACATGCATAGAAAATTCATTTGTGAAACAAATAATGTAATTTCTAGGAGTTTATTTTATAAATTAAAACCTTTTTGGGTTATCAAACAAAAAATATCTTCTAGAAATACGTGTTTGTGTAAGACGCACACTAATTTTAAAAATATTAGCAAATAAGCAAATAAAAGAAGCAAATAATACTCAATTATTTGTAGAATATGTTTGTTGCGATATCGCAAATAAAGCGTGCATGTTTAGATAATGTAGTAATTATGTCATAAAAAAAACTTAGTTTGCTTGGCCTACTGGGCTAGGGAGCATGCTTTGCGCCCTCGCACATAGACAGAGCGCTTTATTCGCAGGGGAATAGAGCAGTACTTTATACTCAGGGAATTGAGTAGTATTTTATTCTCAGGGAAATAGAGCATTACTTTATTCTCAACTAATTAAGAATAAAGACGACACTTTTAATCGGGATGTGCTACAATAGTACATTTCGATACTAGTGCGAGAAAGTGATTTCAGCCTCGTGTAGACGTTTGCGCCCGAGCAAAGCGAGGGTGAAAAGGCTACACGAGGAAAAATTGCAGTTATATACAAATGGATGAATTTCTGACCATAATAAGAAACATAAATCCCCTTGCAGGTAATCACCATAAATGATGAGTCCAAAAATTCAAAATTGATTATTACACTTTGAGACATTCAAATTTTTTTTCCAAAACAGAATGTTACTATTGTAGTTATTTTTTCAAAAAATAACTTAAATTCAGTATTTCTTAAAAAGCCTTTCTTGTAATTTTGATTCTTATCACTTTTTTCATGAGGTTAACTTATTTAAAAAAAAAAATTCATAAAGATTCAGAAAATTGATAAAAGAGAAAAAACAGTAATTATTGAGCTTTACATAACTTTGAAATAAACAATAACAATCAGACTAAGATCTAAAGATCTTTTTAGCTAGTCAGATACGTATATCATTTAGAAGAGTGTAAGTTTTTATTTTTTTATCCATCAAGATATCTCAAAATGTCGCATGTATAGCTATACTTTCTCTTATTTTTATTCATATAATTATTTTGACCTTTTCTTTTTAAACTAAAGAGAATACAAACGACAAAAAAATTAATAAATGCTTTCACCTTATAACTTGTAATAAAGAAGTATGAGAATAGAAATTTTTTTTTAAATATCAAGAGAAAGCATCACAAAAATTTGTATTAATATAATAAAAAAGTTAATTTTAAAAAATCATCAAAACTAAATTAAGTTTCAAGAATACAGATTTCTGTAAATATATGAAAAAGTTAATCTTAAAAAATCATCAAAACTAAGTTAAGTTTTATAAGAATACAGATTTCTGTAAATATATGAAAAATACATTCTCTTTATAATGTTTTACACTTATTTATTGTCCAAATGATGAAATATTTTACCTAAAATATGTCATTTGTAATTACCAGTAAATAAAATGAGAAAGTTTTCGAAAATCATGATAAAATAATAATTATTATCCTAAGTGTCATTCCGCACAGTCTTAAAAAATAGTTTGTGTAAATTACATATATATTTAAATTACACATAATTTAATAGTAATAAAAATTAATTTATCTAGCTAAATTATTAAACTTCATATTTATGTACAAATATTAAATAATTATGATCTTTATTCATTTTTAATGTATACTTTAATTATAATTTTAATATTGTAGGCAAATAGTGTATACTTTTGTAATGTCATTATAGAAATAGTTTTTAAATAATAATATAGTTATGTTATTTAGTTACAATAATAACATTGAATTCTAATCATTTATTTCTTTTTAATTGATTATTGTATCTAAATTTCTATATCCGTACTTGATCATTTCAAATAAATATTAAAAATCATACATTAGGAGGTATAAACCATAATAATGAAATAGAAATATTTCAAAAGCTATAACTGTCGTACAACTATATAATCATTTATTTTTTAATAGAATATTAATTTGCCCAATTCGACTGTTAAGAAAAGTATTAAAACTATGAAAAACAGGAAACAAAATAAAGGGAAATGAATTCTAAGATTAGATATATTAATATATTAGCAAAAAATTTAAATATATTGCTAAACGTAAAACGAATCATTGTGAAAAAGTCATGCTGAATTAAAAAATGTTAACTTGACCTCGAAATTCATTTTACCTTCAATCAATTAATTTATGCCAATAAATTACATTTAACGTAACTATCACAGGTCAGAGTAATTAACTATTCTGACTTTAATAATAAAATACATTAACACCATTAACACTATTGAAAATATAAAGATATTAAATATTTAAAACACAATATTATGATACTTTACAACTGGCACTATATTAGAGAGAAATAGTAAATTATATACTAACCAAACAAACCGGAGAAATAACCTCAAATAAAAACTGGAAGTATATTTTAATACTTGTAAAGATAAACTTATTATTTCTTTTAATGGCCGTTGATAAGAAACATAAGTTTGATTTGATCGTTTCACTTGATATCAAGCTTCAGATATTGTCCAATATTATAAAAATTATTGTAGATCTGATCAATTTTTATTCAAATTAAACTGTAAAAAAGAACAAAGAAAAATGATGTAGATAACTGAAATATAAATATATAATCGACATTAATAATAAAATTACATACCAACCAAAGAAATCGGAAAAATAACCTCAAATAAACACTGGAAGTATATTTCAATACTTGTAAAGAGAACCTTATTATTTCTTT
>UELX01003724.1:0-21674 GCA_900480035.1 Eupelmus urozonus
TAATACATTTATTCACATAACTAAGTCGACGTTTCGGAGGATTACAAAGCTCCCTTTTCAAGACTAAGTGTACGGTGAAAATTATGTAAGTCTAAAGTTACATTTGGTTGAAAAACCTCAAGGAGGTTTTAGTCAAGAAGGCCTAACATCTTGGTTCGCAAAGATCAAGAAAGAAATTCTAATACCTCAAAAAAAAAGTTATTTTTAAGTTGCGTATTATCGTTATTTATCATCCCTTCAAATCATTTTCATCTTATTCCAACTTTCATCCACAACGACTCCACGCTGCACCTCGCCAAAGCCCAAGCAAACGCACTCGGTAAACTCCGATCGCAAAAACTAAATTTACGCTCTCCAACCTCTCAAAAGAAACGGCGCGCTCGGACGCAAATAGCGAAACCGTAGGTACAGAGCGACGAAAGCTCGTTAACTATGCCCGCAGCTACGACGCTCAGCATTCGCACACGGAGGCTACGTAAAAATTGCCGATAAAACCTCCGCGGCGCGGCATTACGCAAGCCGTATATAATCCAGCTTTGACGCCGATTACGCAACGGATATGGTATACGCGATCTACGAGGGGTCAACGTCAAAGCGAGAATGTCACTCGCTCCCTTCGTGCATCCTGAAAACGAGATGCAACTTGCGCAAGTGTAGATTCTTTTTTTCTTTCGAGATCGGAAAAAGTGCGCGCATTTGCATTTGAATGGAGCTATTTTCGTGCGCGCGAAACCGGATTTCACGGGTAGGGATATGTGTGTATATCGGTAAGCGCTCGCTTTTGACTTTCGCGCGCGGCTCGCTCTTCCGTTTCTGCCCAGAGAGCGCTTTTGTTGGGTTTTGGGTGTGCCGAGCGTTTGGATTGATCGTGTGTTATGTGTGTCAGAAGCGGAACTCGATTTATTATCTTTTCGGGGATTCTTCGGAGCTGGTGTTTTTGGAGGCAAGAGATGTTGACTGAAGATGTATTGTGCTCTTTGCAAACAGCGAGAAATTAAAAATACGCGCGGTTACAATGGAGGAACGTTTCGAGAGAGTTAAGTAGTATTTACGTAAACGAGCGTCAATCGCGATAAACATCGCAGGCTTCTGGATACGCGCTCATTGTTATGAATACGGAGCGGAGAATTCGGAAAAATATTCTGTAAACGGGCCAAAAAAATTCAGCGCGGTTCGTAAAATGGCCTGTAAAAATTCCTCGACATTTATACGTATATGTATATACAAATTTTATATATAGCAAAGCGCAACTTTCCACCTTTTGCGAGGCTTCGTAAAATTCATGCCTTTCTTCATATAACGTCTCGTGGCGATAAAGCGCGCCGAGTAATAAAAGCGACGTGCGGGCTTTTAGCGCGGCGCTCTTTTATTGCGCCCGAAACGCGAAAGATTTTCTAGTCCGCGACATCTATATAAGCGTTTTTTTTTTATTTTTTTAATATAGCACGACAATGTTAGTTGAGCGTTTTATTTTATTGCAATTGTACTCGCTAGATAAGAGGAGTTTGTAAAGAGACAATTTATTTGATTAGTCTCATTGAGATTTTTTTTTGGAGTTCAGTGTTCCTTATTTTATTTTGAATTGTATGTTTCTAATTCAGTTTTAGAAAAGCCAACAACTTTTTCTAGTTTTATTTCAAAGTTCTTAATAAACGTGCTTCGGTAGCGTGAAATGAAATAGCTTCAAAAGAGTAATAATTTTCATTTTAATCAAAGTTATATAGGCTACATACCTTAATTAGTGCGAAAACACGTTCCGCTTTATCTAGGTCAAAGTTAAATATTCATTCTAATAGGCATTGTTATCGTGACTTCAGAAGTAATTTCATTTTTTCCGGACTCGAGCTTGTATTACCTAAATAATAAAAGCCAACTTCTATACAAGAATACATACACTAAGCCGAATATACGAGAAAAGTTCATTCTTAGTCTTTCCGAAATACAAAACGCTTCGAAATAAAATAATAGGAAACGTACCCACGTCATTCTTCCAAGAACACTTCCAGTAATCCAGACTTTACTCATTACGCAATTAAATTCACTCTCTAATTCCGAACCGCTAACGCATCAAAACCCAAAAACCACCAACTCATCGCGCGCGAAAAAACGAACAAAAGCTCCACTTGAATCCACCCGCACAGCATCACCCTCTCGAATCCACTCATTTCCCCAGCTCTCTCCCCATAAAAGCAGCTCACCGAACACCTACCTATCGCCATCAGTCTGCAGCGGAACAATGAATCATAAACCCATAGCCAACTCTCTCACTCTCTCAAACTACATAATGCCCCCGCAAGTAGACGCTTGTCTCGTCGCGGCCCACGGCGCGAACCCTATATACTTGGCCGACAAGCGCCGAGAGTGTCGCCTTTGTGCGCGCGCGGCGCGGAGAAAGGGAGCTTCGGTCACGTTTCGCGATCTTCAGCGGGCGAATAAACGGCGCGTAGAGAGAGAGAGAGAGCCAAGGTCGTTACACTCTTATTCGCGGGCTGCATTTTTGCGCGACGCGCTTTGCGGAAGTAAGAGGCGCAAGCTTGGGGTACGTTGCGACAGGGATATGAGGATCGATGTGCTGATGATTCAGGTATTGAAAGTGGCGACGTGACTGGTTTGATGGGTGATTGGAGGTGGGTGGTTTGGTGGATCGGTTGCGTAGTGTTTTTGCGTAAGTGCTGAGTTGGTTTTTTTTGGGCGGTTTGTTAGTGGGCTTGTAAAGTGGTTTAGATGGAATTTTTAAAATTAAAAAGGTAATTCTATAGAATTTCGAACTAATTTTAATTGAATAATGCTGTCAGAGTACCCGAGAATGTTGCCAATTTTTTATCAAATTTTTGCTTCGTTTAATTATGAAAGTGAACATATCCAAAGATCACATTATAAATATATATAACACTGAAAACAATAGGGCTAATTACACCCAATACTCAAAGCTACATTGCCGAGTTTAATAGGTCAATTAGTAAAATATATCAAAAAGAATGACAAAGTATTTTCAAGTGTAAACACGGGTGTCATTGTCACATCGTTAAGAAAGTGGGTGATGCCCGCGCACGTAGGTAATATCGATCCCCACGGCGCAACCTACAAAACTCGTACAATCATACATAACGGCAAAAGTTGAAAGTAAACATTTCGGCGCCATCTATATAATTTTTGCAATTCAATACTAAAATTACACTTCTCTAAAGCCTTCAAACCCTCAATTTCCCTGCCAACACATCCACAGCCAATCAATCTAAAGACGCACTCTAACTACACAACTTCCTTTCAATAAACGTATACTCAAACAGTTGCACATCTTGAAGTGAAACGAAGTACATAATAAATACAGCTCTACAGCGCTTTGTTTTAATTCCATCGGATCGATATACCAGCAAATTTTAAATAATACATATTGCACAGTAAAGAAGAGGGCTCACCAGTCTCTTGGCATTGGCATCGGCGCCCTGCTGCAGTAATTCTATGACGGCGTCGATGTGACCTCCGGCCGCTGCCAAAATCAGCGGCGTCGTGCCGTCCTGTGGTAAAAAAGAGATATGCAAAAAAGGCATTAATTTACAAGGCTTCTGGAATGTACTTTCGGGATGTTTATTTCAACAAGTTTTTGCTGGGTTACTATTTTTAAAGCTGTAATTTATCCTTTCTTTTACTTTGTAGATAATTAAATTTCAGAGTTATTTATAATTTTTAATAATATACACGCGGTTAATTAACTTATCAATAAAGATGAGCTAAAACCTAGACCCGCTTCGAATAATTCCAAACCAATAACTCTAAATTAACCCCATTCCATTACTATCAACACCAAAAACTGGTTATAATAAATAGCGCTACATACAGTACGCACAAACATTCGAGAAATCCCAAGCGCTCTCGCCGCGTCATAACAAATCGCCCAAGTGCTGATCCCTCGTCTCTCGCGTCAGTTTAGATTCATCAAAAACCAGTTCGCTTATCACTCGCGAATGGCTTTTTAATTCACAGAAACCAGCAAAACCAAGTGGATTTCCATCTCCCGACGTCACCTCTGCCGTTAATTAATTGAAACTAACGAGCTTGGACAAACGTAAGTCCCCGCTAATTACAAAACGTAAATACCACTTATCACTCGAATTATGCATTTAGAGCTCGATCGTTTAATAAACCAACAACATAATCCATCGGCGACCATAAAACCGACCTATAACGCTCGCAGACCTCGTTACAGCCGCCCCTTTGATAAAAACCTCACGCGCGAACAATGGCTCGCCGATGAGTGTCTATATACACACGCACATGCCCTCGATGACAGTCGCTCATAAAAAAGCTGCATACGGGCGCTGTACGCGCGTCACATCATCCGCCAATTGAGAGCTAGACACGTTGCGTAACTCGCCCATACGATCTATCTTTTTTTTCAATTATCGCAAAATTAAAGAGACAAAAATAGATATACTGACCTTGTCCTTACAGTCGACATGGACGCGTCCCGAGTCCAGCAGGACCTGGAGCCGCTTGGCGTCGCCCCGGGCCGCTGCCAAGTGCAGCTCGACGTCCCACGGCGACTCCTTCTGCGAAAAATCGAAAATAAACTCGGCTGCTGATCGCTTCGCCAGATTGGAACTGTAATAAGGCATTGGCTATTGATTTTGCAGTTCGCGCTCGGGTTGCTTTGCTGATCGATTAAATCGCGGGGTTGACGCTTGTGCCAGAGGGTTTGTTGGCCTTTTCGACGGGAGATGGATCGTTGACACGGAGCTGAGTGTCTTTATTGCGCTTTCTTCGTGCATAAAGGATGGAAGCGCTGGACTTTTTATGTCTGTGCACGGAACGAGGTATTTATAGCGAATTGTTGGGAGATTGAATGGGGAGAATGGTGAGGCTGCGTTTTTTTTGTGTTGTGATTGGGAATTTAGAATCGTGATTGTTTTTAAAGTGGTATGAAAGGAAAATGGGTTTCCTCGTTGATTATGTAGTTGTAATAATTGTGGTGTAAATTGTCCTGCTAATCTCGGCGTTCGCTTTTGTTGTCGACAAGACGTACTGTTTTTAAGTCGGTTTCTTTTCAAATGTGTGTTACAATGCATATACGCGGAATGTTGAAATGAAAGGAAACACGCGAGTTTTAACTTTTTATCATTTCTATGTTTAGTTTTCGCATTTTAATGTGAAATAAGATTTTAATAATGCTTCTTTTTAGACACCAGCTCGATGTTTACGTAACATTTTCAAAAACGCCGAAAAAACATTCTTTTGCATAGCCGGCGCGACAAAAACGAGCATAATGCCTTTTTTCAGCGCGATTCGCTAATGACTGTGACACAGAAAAACACCGAAAGATTCATAATGACGATATACGTTCATTCTCCGTTTTTAGAATGACATCAGGTATATAAAACTAAGAAAGTCATCATGGCCAAGAAATGAGATGGATAAACCAGTAGATAAAGTCGATGATTCTAGTATTCATGAGGCGCCGGTCGAACGGTTTAATCTACTTAAAACTACTTTGCATGCCGGCTCTGCTGAGCTTTCGAGTTTCCTCAATACAGTTTTTTTATTTTTTATTTTCCTCAGTGTTCATAAATACAGCTACGTTATTTTTATCCGTTTATGTGCCGTTACAGTTTTTTTTTCTTCGTTGTAATCATTATCATATCTGAATCAATGAAATTTGTTTTTACTTGAAATATTTTTTAACGATAAAGTGCATCTCTGATATTTTCCTGCGAATCGACCTAATAACGATAATAAGAAGAATTTAAGAGTTATACTTTTTCCATAGAAATAAAGTATATATTTACTCGCTTTTATCACCGCCACTAATTCTGACACTAAGTGCCCGACGTAAATCGGCGATAATCACGATAAATTCCTTATCTACCTCTGAATAAATTTGGCATCGCGGCACAAATATCCATCGCCTCAATACACTCCGTCACCTCAAAAAAAACACCTCCTTCAAACCCAAAAAAAACCTGCGCAAAAATCGCGAATCACCGACGTCGAAATCCGCTTAATCCAAGGAAACCAGCCGCATTATCCAACTCAAAAGTAAATCGGCCCGTTTGCATATTCATGAAAGAGCGTTCGAAAAAAAGAAATCAAAGCTCGCGCGCCGCGGTATCGCGACCGTTACGCTCGGGCTTTTCGAAAGCCGCGCGTCATATCCCCATAAATTCGCGAAAAAGCGCGTGTATATCCGCGGCGGGATTGAGGAAAAAAAAAAGGAGCGAAATATTATTTCCCGGCGAGAATTCGTATAAAAAATCCTAACGGTAAACGAGAGCCGCGCGCTCAAGCGCACCATAACGTGTAATGCACGGCGGAACGATCGTGCGGAATTCGTCTGCATGTGTACCTACATCCGCGATTAATCCTGCATCTATATAGGCTGCAGTGCGGATGTCTTGAGGGAGAGAAAATAATCAGGATGCAGGCAGCCCTCGAGCGAGGATTAAAATAGCAGACGATACGCGCGCAGGTGAGAGTATATAAACAAACGGGTATGGGTAAGCTGAGTCTAAACTATACGTAAATATATACGTGTAGGAACGAACCTTCATTGACATCTCGTCGTCGTCGGCGGCGGCGGCACGTGTCCAGCAGCGGCGAGCGCCTCCCTCGCTGCATCTATAGAGCCAGAGTCCTGGCGGTCTCCTGTCCTCTCATCTCTCTCTCTCTCCTCGCCCTTTACCCTCTCTCTCTCTCTTATCCCACCTCTCTCGCACGAAACTATATTTTTTTTAATTAATTTCCTCTTCTACCAGAGCAGCAAGGACGCCGAGAGCACTCGAAGCTACCTGCTGCACTTTCGACGATGTATATATTCACCTGCGCGCTCGACGTCGCGCTTGGTCGGCTCTCGCGCGGCCGGGAGAGCGATGAACGTGAGGGAGCGGACGAGCGTTTACTACTGCTGCATATCGCGCCGAGAGGCTTATACACGAGTAGTCTCTCTATCTCTGTCTTTCTCTTGGTCGCGCGGTGCGCTCTCTCTGTCTCCGCGCCGACGACCTGCGCCGCCGCCTGTGCACTGGCTTTTTCTGAGTGCGAGAGGAGTGAGGGAGATGTAGGTGGCAGCAGGATGCGATGATAGTGCCTGGTGTGTGGATGTTGGTGAGGGTACTGATGAGGGGATGCTGGAGAGGTGGATTGGTGGGGGGTGGTTGTTGAAGGGTTTTTTTGGGGGTGGGGGTTTGAGGGGTTGGGAATTGGTTGAAGTAGCTGTTTTCTTTGGTGATTAAGGAGTTTTATTTGATGTTTAGTTTGCGGTTTGATGGGTCAGCTGATCGGCTTGATGAAAACTGAAAGTTCGATTTTCTTTGACAATTTTAAATTATTATTGCAAATTTACTGTGTTTTAAAGACTAATTTTTATATTTAATAACAGATACTTTTATTTTATAGCTATATAAAGAAAAAATTTAATTTAATGAATATTCAGAAATTAGTTCACTAAAACGCGCGTCTTGCCTAACTCGTTCCTTATCTACTTATAGAAACGCTTGTGTCAGCATATATTTTTATGAATTTTACGTAAATTTTAGCTAAATAAAATTTTAGATTATTAATTAAGGAAGCAAATATTTAGTTTACTTCATATATTATTAAAGTAGACATAATATGAACTTTAATTACAATATTATCGGATTTTTTACAAACTTGTAGCATTGTACTATATATTCAAAACGATTAAGATTTTAAACAATTATTAGATACAAAATTTTTATTTATTAATAAAATAATAAAATTGTTAAAATGTTAGGCAGTTATATTAATTTAATTTTTACACTATAAATTTGTTTTTGCAGGAATCTACTAATATCAACTGTTGGTATAAAAGAAAATTTTATAATTTGTTTTCCTTTTACAAATACAGTAATTTTCTACTTTTCCAAGCGCAGGTTTGTTGTGAAGATTTATTATTTTTTTTTCTTATTAATAAGTAGCTGCTGAAATAATTAGATTTTATGCAATTACTAAATACTCGTGGTATTAGAAATTCTTAGTATGTATTTAAATAAATAAAAAACACTATTATATTAAAAAATCTTTTCAAAATCGTATATCGAATAAAAATTTAAATCCACTCGCAAGTTATGAAAATTTGCCTACAAAAGAGAATCCTTAGACCAAACTAAAACCATTAATAAACTCTAAAATACCATCTCAAATACACCTTAAAAGAAATCAATCCTAAAGTTCCTAAAAATTGATACCAATCACCCACCAATTCAAGTAAAAATTTCACAGCAATGAATCAGTCTTATATTTAGAACATTCAAGTGTACCTAATACACGTATCCGCGCTTCAAGTAATGCACGGAACTCCTGCAATTACGTCATGCGTATTATTACACGCTTAAATCGTGGGCGTTAACGAGCTTTATTGGTCGGCAAGGCAGATTGCTGACCAATCCCGGCTCTCCTAGCAGACTATTATGATTACAGAATACACTGTATAGCTCCTCTCGCGTCTAGTGCGTCTAGCCTACCACTAGGGGAGTCACAGTAAAGAGCAGCTCTCGACGGGCTCGGCTGCTCCGAGTTTGTTTCGGGAGTTGACGTAGTGCGCTGCTGGGTCTACCCTACAACTGTGCAGCAGTCGTCTCCGCACACATATATATCTGACGACCCCGCGAACGAGTAAGTAAACACGAATTTTCAAAAATCGATCGATTGACCTACTTTGCGACTCGAGCGCCGAGCTTGCTTTTGACAATCTAATGACAGTTTCTATTGATTTCCGAAGACTTTCCGTCTGCGAGTGCTAGTTAGCCACACCCGCGCGCGGCCATTTTGGCCCTGACAAGCCCAAAAATGGATCATCAACAAATTACGCCGAAGGAGGTGAAGATCCTCGAGAATCCCGAGGATATTCAGGAGAGGAGGGAGCAGGTGCTGGGCCGCTATGCGAATTTTAAGTCCGAGGCGCGCAACAAGCGAGATAAACTCGAGGATTCCCGACGCTTTCAGGTAGCTGTCAAACCGATGGTTTTTGAGATTTTGTTTTTTGATGCACAGTGGTTAATGTTGTTTTCTGGTTTTAGTACTTTAAGCGAGATGCAGATGAACTGGAGGGATGGATCTACGAGAAGCTGCAAGCTGCTTCCGATGAGAGTTATAAAGATCCGACTAATCTGCAGGCGAAAATTCAAAAACATCAAGCTTTCGAAGCCGAAGTAGCTGCTCATTCTAATGCTATTGTATTGCTCGATAATACAGGTTCAGAAATGATTGCTCAGCATCACTTTGCAAGTGATGTCATTCGTAAAAGGCTTGGTAAGTTGTTAATTGGTGTGTCAAAGTATTGTGTGGATAATTTTGATACGGACTTACTCAAGAGTTATTTTTAAATATGTTTATTATTCATGCAAAAAACTTTCAAAACTATAGTGAAAGTCTGCCAAAATAGATTTTTGTTTTATTGCATCTTATATTTGTTTGATTCAAGGAAAAGGATTAAAATTAATTCTCGTTAAATAAAAGTTTATTTTAGAATTTAAATTTTCAGTGGTTTATAAAATGTTTCAAAAATATTAAATTTGTTTCTAACATTTGTGTCTAACAGCAGTATAAATTATTACTTCAATTTTAAATCATTCTTTTTTAATTAAATATTTTATTTCCTATATGTATTATTAAAAATATCTAAAAACATAGACTTAACTTTATCAAATATATTTTTCTTTATATAAAAAAAGTTTGTATTTTGTTAAACTGTTTTATTACAGAAATATATTAACATGCGAGATGCAATATATACAAATTATTAATTATAATTTTACAGTTAACAAGTAAAAAGAAGATTTATTTCTAACTTATTTTATAGTTTATAAAAATAATAAAATAATATTCAAGAAATTAATATAGGAACATAGGTTTCATTAAAATTTGATTTAAAAAGATAAAATAAATCTATTCTGTTAAAATAAGGAAAGATCGAAACAATAAATATAAATAATTATTGTTTAGATAAAAATAATTTTAAAAATCTAGTTTAATGAAATTGAATCTAAATTTTGAAACTAATTATTTTATATAAAATTAAAATTACATTATATAAAAAAGATGAATAATATACTGTGGAATGAAAATAAAATAATACTGTATTTAAACGTTTTTCAAAATATTGAGTTTATGAATGTTTATGAGTAAAAACATAAAACTATTTTTATGCGCGCGGAACTATATAACCTCCGTGCTCGGACCTACTTTAGCTTTTACCGGCGGAACTTGATAGTAAATTAAGACATTTTATTCTTAGCCTTCACATGAATGCGGAATGTTTCAAATAATCCTTCGCCGCTATTTCACCATGGGTTTAATCACTTCATTCCTTACTGTAAATTTAAAATAAAAAACCCCGTTATTAAAATTTTTCTTTGCTTTATCGTTCTGCAAAAAGTTTTCGCGTAATTCTCTTAGCACTTGTTGCGCGTATTCCTTAATCGAAATTTAATAGTCGATAGACTTTAATGATGTATTTTATAAATCTAATTATTATATTTTGTACAAATTAAAAACTTTTCTATCTTAATAATATTCTAAAACCAGATTAAAAAATTCATTTTCACTAAATTAATTAAATTTTCACTAAAAAGCTGAAATAAACGTAAATTATCTCTTGATTACAGAGGAATTACATCGCTTATGGGAACTCCTCCTATCTCGTCTGGCCGACAAGGGTCTCAAGCTCCAACAAGCCCTGGTCCTCGTCCAGTTCATTCGTCACTGCGACGAAGTCATGTTTTGGATCCACGACAAAGAAGCTTTCGTCACCACCGAAGAATTCGGCCAGGATCTGGAGCACGTAGAAGTTTTGCAAAGAAAATTCGATGAATTCCAAAAAGACATGAACAGCCAAGAATACCGAGTTACCGAGGTCAATGAACTCGCCGACAAACTCTTATTAGACGGCCATCCAGAGCGCGACACGATTTTGCGTCGCAAAGAGGAACTGAACGAGTCCTGGCAGCGACTCAAGCAACTAGCTATCCTCCGCCAGGAGAAGCTCTTCGGCGCCCACGAGATTCAGCGCTTCAACCGCGATGCCGACGAGACTATGGCCTGGATCGGCGAGAAGGACGCGGTTTTGTCATCCGACGATTTTGGCCGCGACCTCGCAAGCGTCCAGCTATTGCAACGCACCCACGAGAACGTCGAGCGCGACTTGGCTGCCCTCGAGGATAAAGTCGCTACTTTGAGCAGCGAGGCCGACCGGCTGGCCGGCATCCACCAGCGCGAGCATTCCCAGCAGATCCAATCTAAGCGCGCTGAGATCCTTCAATCTTGGGAGAGCCTCACCGGCAAGGCTAAGGAACGCCGGCACAAGCTCGATGAATCTTACTACCTGCACCGCTTCCTCGCCGACTATAGGGACTTGGTCTCCTGGATGAATAACATGCGTGCTATTATTTCGGCCGACGAGCTGGCTAAGGATGTAGCTGGCGCAGAAGCACTGCTCGAGCGCCATCAGGAACACAAGGGCGAAATCGACGCGCGCGCCGATAGTTTCGACTCGACCGGCCTCGCCGGAAGTAAGCTCCTCGAACGCAAGCATTACGCCGCCGAAGAGGTTGCTCATAAGCTCGATTCTCTTGCTAACGACAAAGCTTCGCTTCTCGAGCTATGGGAGAAGCGTCGCATTCTGTATGAACAGTGCATGGATCTCCAGCTGTTCTATCGTGACACCGAGCAGGCTGACGCCTGGATGGCCAAGCAGGAGGCCTTCCTCGCCAACGAAGATCTTGGCGACTCACTTGATAGTGTTGAGGCTCTTATCAAGAAACACGAAGACTTTGATAAGTCGCTTGCAGCTCAGGAAGAAAAGATTAAGGCGCTCGATGAGTTTGCCAGCAAGCTTATCGAAGGTGAGCATTACGCCGCCGAAGAGGTAGCTCAACGCCGCCAGGCTCTGCTGCAACGCCGCGCCGCGTTACTGCAGAAATCAGCTCTGCGCCGACGGGATCTCGAGGATGCTTACAAGCTCCAGCAATTCGAACGCGACTGTGACGAGACCAAGGGATGGGTCAACGAAAAACTGAAATTCGCTACTGACGACAGCTATCTCGATCCGACGAATCTGAATGGCAAGCTCCAAAAACACCAGAACTTCGAGCAGGAGCTCCAGGCCAACAAGACGCGCATGGAGGAGATGGTCGCTTCGGCCGAAGAGCTCTGTCGTAGCGAGGGCGATGAGCCGGGTCATTACGCTCAGCCGCGCATACGCTCGCGTATCGACGAAATTGTTTCGCTCTGGCAGAGCTTGAGCCATGCTTCCGAGAAGAAAGCGACTAAGCTGAAAGAGGCCGCCCAGCAGCAGCAGTTCAACCGCAGTGTCGAGGATGTTGAGCTCTGGCTTTCAGAACTCGAGGGCCAGCTGCTCTCCGAGGACTACGGCAAAGATTTAACGAGCGTGCAGAATCTGCAGAAGAAACACGCTCTACTCGAGGCGGATGTGGCCTCACATCAAGAGCGCATCGAAGCCATCGCCCAACAGGCCGAGCAATTCATCGCCAACGGCCACTTCGACGCCGACAACATTAGGCAAAAGCAGCAGCAGCTCCAGGCTCGTTATCAGAGCCTCCAAAAGCCCATGCAGGCGCGCAAACAGCGACTTTACGACTCGCTCCAGGTGCAGCAGCTCTTCCGTGATCTTGAGGATGAGGAAGCCTGGATTCGCGAAAAGGAGCCTGTTGTAGCATCAACAAATCGCGGCCGTGACCTTATCGGCGTACAGAATCTTCAGAAGAAGCACCAAGCTTTGCTTGCTGAGATCAACAATCATGAACCGCGCGTCGCTGCGGTTTGTCAGGCGGGCTCACGCATGCTTGAGGAAGGACACTTCGCCGCTGATGAGATCAGCCAGCGGCTCGCTGCTCTTGATGAGCACTGGGGACAGCTTAAAGAGAAAGCGCGTCAACGTAAAAACGACCTCGATGATTCGCTTCAGGCTCATCAGTACTTTGCTGATGCGAACGAGGCTGAATCATGGATGAAGGAAAAGCGACCGATCGTGATGAATGCCGATTATGGCAAAGACGAAGATAGCAGCGAGGCTCTTCTTAAGAAACACGAAGCTCTCTTGAGCGACCTGGAGGCCTTTGGCTCGACCATAGCGGCATTGCAAGCTCAAGCATCCAGCTGCCGTCAGCAGGAGGCTCCAGCCGTCGTTCAGGATTTGGCTGGCAAGGAGTGTGTAGTTGCTCTGTATGACTACACGGAGAAATCACCGCGCGAAGTCTCAATGAAGAAGGGTGACAATCTAACTCTTCTTAATAGCAATAACAAGGATTGGTGGAAGGTTGAGGTAAACGACCGACAAGGATTCGTACCTGCGGCTTACGTGAAGCGCGTTGAACCCGATGTCAGCAGCGGACTAACAGCTTCGCAGCAGAATTTAGCGCGCGAGCAGGGCTCAATAGCTGCTCGTCAAGCTCAAATCGAGGCCCAGTACGATGATTTGCTTGAGTTGGCACGCGAACGTCAGAACAAGCTGAACGAGACTGCCAAAGCATACGTGCTGGTGCGTGAGGCAGCTGAGCTTGCCACCTGGATCAAGGACAAGGAGAATCACGCCCAGGTCCAGGATGTCATCGGTGAGGATCTCGAACAAGTCGAAGTAATGCAAAAGAAGTTCGACGATTTCAGAGCGGATTTGAAAGCGAACGAGGTTCGTCTTGCCGAGATGAACGAGATAGCCGTTCAGCTTATGAGCCTGGGTCAGACCGAAGCTGCACTTAAAATTCAGACACAGATTCAGGAGCTCAACGACAAGTGGTCTAGCCTACAGACCTTAACTGCTGAGCGAGCCAGCCAGCTTGGGTCTGCTCATGAGGTGCAACGTTTCCATCGGGATGTTGATGAAACTAAGGATTGGATTCGCGAAAAGGACGCTGCTCTTAATAACGACGATCTTGGAAAGGACTTGCGTAGCGTACAAGCACTTCAACGTAAACACGAGGGTCTTGAGCGCGATCTTGCAGCTCTTGGTGATAAGATCAAGCAGCTTGATGAGACTGGCAATCGATTGATGCAGTCCCATCCCGATACGGCCGAACAGACCTATGCCAAGCAGAAAGAAATTAATGAAGAATGGACCCAGCTTACAGCTAAGGCCAACTCCAGGAAAGAGAAGCTACTTGACTCTTACGACTTGCAGCGATTCCTTAGTGACTACCGTGACCTTATGGCTTGGATTAATTCTATGATGGGTCTGGTTGCCTCAGAGGAACTAGCCAACGATGTTACCGGTGCTGAAGCACTTCTTGAACGTCATCAGGTAAAAGAAAAAACGCCAGATTGCCTCTTTGAGCTCATATTTTATCAATTCTCATTTATTCTACCACTCTGTCATCATATTAATAATTTATTGCATTTATCAATTTACCATGCATTATTCTATATCATTTATTTTTTTTCTGAATGTATCGTTGATGCATGGTAGTCATTATTGTTACATCAGTCATTATCAAAATATTCATATTCTAGAATCACAGAACAGAAATCGATGCGCGTTATGGCATTGTCCCACAGGTATTATATATTGCTGTGTGCATACCATTGAACGGAAAATAACATCTAATTTCCAGTGTTGAACTAATCTGGTTTTATAATTTTTCTCGTCTAATTTTAATGCATAAATAACAGGAACAAATTGCTGTTTTAAATAAAATTACAACTGAAAACTTAGCTTATTTTACAAATGAAATTTAAATTCATTTTTTATTATAAAGCAGATTTTGCATGAACTGACTATTTTCTAGTTAATTTAAAGATTTCACAATAAAGCTATAAAAACATTTTTATTTTATTTTATTTTATTTTCTCAATTTTCAAGTAACTTTCAAATGAAAAATAAAGTTGTTCTTATTTACATTATTTATTTTTTTAATCATAATTGCTGCATTAAATTTGCTTTAAAACATCTTTTTCATAACTCCATTAGTGCGCGTGTGTGCATAGTGTGGAATGAATTACAATCAATCAATTTAATTATTTCAATATCCTAATATTTGTTTATTACCACAGGAGCACCGAATGGAGATCGACGCGCGAGCTGGCACTTTCCAGGCTTTTGAGCTCTTCGGCCAGCAGCTCCTCCAATCAAACCATTACGCCAGCGTAGAGATTCAAGAGAAACTCGAGTCAATGAGCGAAGCTCGCCAGGAACTTGAGAGAGCCTGGATCCAACGTCGCATGCAGCTCGACCAGAACCTCGAGCTCCAGCTGTTCTGCCGTGACTGCGAGCAGGCTGAGAACTGGATGTCAGCGCGTGAAGCCTTCCTTTTGAGTAGTAGCAGCAGCAGCGGTGATCTTGACGGCGGTGCTAATGGTGACAACGTCGAGGCCCTCATCAAGAAGCACGAGGACTTCGACAAGGCGATAAACGCTCATGAAGAGAAAATCGCGGCCTTGCAGACACTGGCCGATCAGTTGATAGCCGCCGAGCATTATGCGGCCAGGCCCATAGATGAGCGTCGTTGCCAGGTGCTTGAGCGCTGGCGTCACCTGAAGGATGCCCTGATTGAGAAACGCTCACGCCTCGGTGAGTCCCAGACGCTGCAGTCGTTCTCGCGGGATGCTGATGAGATGGAGAACTGGATCGCAGAGAAGCTGCAGTTGGCCACTGAAGAGAGCTACAAGGACCCGGCCAACATTCAATCGAAACATCAGAAGCACCAGGCATTCGAGGCCGAGCTTGCCGCTAACGCTGATCGTATTCAGTCGGTGCTTGCGATGGGCGGAAATTTGATCGACAAGCATCAGTGTGCTGGCTCAGAAGACGCGGTACAGAAGCGTCTTGCTTCCATTGCAGATCAGTGGGAGTACCTCACCCACAAGACCACTGAGAAGTCTTTGAAGCTGAAGGAGGCCAACAAGCAGCGCACTTACATCGCCGCTGTTAAGGATCTTGACTTCTGGCTTGGCGAGGTCGAAAGTTTACTGACCAGCGAAGATGCGGGCAAAGATTTAGCGAGCGTCCAGAACCTCATGAAGAAACAGCAGCTCGTGGAGGCTGACATCGGAGCACACGAGGACCGCATCAAGGACATGAACGCTCAGGCTGACTCGCTAATCGAGAGCGGCCAGTTCGAAGACACAGCGGGCATCCAGGAGAAGCGACAGAGCATCAACGAGCGCTACGAGCGCGTGCGCAATCTCGCCGCTCATCGTCAGGCCCGACTCAACGAGGCCAACACCCTGCACCAATTCTTCCGCGATATCGCCGATGAGGAGTCCTGGATCAAGGAAAAGAAATTACTCGTTGGCTCAGACGACTACGGGCGCGACCTCACCGGCGTTCAGAACCTCAAGAAGAAGCATAAGCGTCTGGAGGCTGAGCTTGCCAGTCATGAGCCGGCAATCCAAGCGGTTCAGGAGGCCGGCGAGAAGCTGATGGACGTGTCGAACCTTGGCGTGCCCGAGATCGAGCAGCGTCTCAAGCTTCTTAACCAGGCTTGGGCTGAACTCAAACAGCTCGCCGCCGGTCGCGGTCAGAAACTCGACGAGTCCCTGACTTACCAGCAATTCCTGGCTAAGGTTGAAGAGGAGGAAGCTTGGATCGCCGAGAAACAGCAGCTGCTATCACTGGAAGATTACGGTGACACGATGGCAGCGGTACAGGGACTGCTGAAGAAGCATGACGCATTCGAGACTGACTTTGCAGCTCATGCCGAACGCTGTCGTGAAATACGCGAGGCTGGCGAAGGTCTTGTTGCAGCTGGCAATCACCGTTCCGATGCGATTCAGCAGCGCTGTCAGCAGCTTACCAACCGTTTAGATCAACTCGCTGCACTCGCAGCTAGACGCAAGGCCAGGTTGGCTGATAACTCGGCCTACTTACAGTTCATGTGGAAGGCCGACGTCGTCGAGTCCTGGATCGCTGACAAAGAGACCCATGTTCGTAGCGAGGAGTTTGGTCGGGACCTTTCGAGCGTTCAGACTCTGCTTACAAAGCAGGAAACATTCGACGCTGGTCTTCACGCTTTCGAGCACGAGGGCATCCAAAACATCACGGCCCTGAAAGAGATGCTGCTGGAGGCTGGTCATGAGCAGAGCGCTGCGATTCAAAAGCGTCATGCTGACGTTATAGCGCGCTGGCAGAAGCTCCTTGCTGACTCGCAGGCCCGTAAACAGCGGCTTCTGCAGATGCAGGACCAGTTCCGCCAGATCGAGGAACTTTATCTGACTTTCGCCAAGAAGGCTTCAGCTTTCAACTCCTGGTTCGAGAACGCAGAAGAAGATTTAACAGATCCAGTTCGCTGCAACAGTATCGAGGAGATTCGGGCGCTACGCGAAGCTCATGCTCAATTCCAAGCAAGCCTTTCCTCAGCTGAGGCTGACTTCCAAGCTTTGGGTGCTCTCGATCGTCAAATCAAGGGCTTCCAGGTAGGGCCGAATCCCTACACGTGGTTCACTATGGAGGCGCTCGAGGACACGTGGCGTAATCTTCAAAAGATTATAAAAGAACGCGATCTTGAGCTAGCTAAGGAGGCTCAGCGCCAAGAGGAGAACGACAAATTACGTAAGGAGTTTGCCAAACACGCCAATGCCTTCCACCAGTGGCTCGCCGACACACGTACTTCCATGATGGAGGGCTCGGGCTCCCTCGAACAGCAACTTGAGGCGACCAAACGCAAAACACAAGAGGTACGCGCACGTCGTCAAGACCTCAAGAAGATTGAGGACCTCGGTGCGATTCTCGAGGAACACCTTATTCTAGATAATAGGTACACAGAGCACAGCACTGTGGGCCTTGCGCAGCAATGGGACCAACTCGACCAACTCGGAATGCGCATGCAACATAACTTGGAACAACAGATCCAGGCCCGAAATCAATCCGGTGTATCAGAGGGAGCTCTCAAAGAATTCTCGATGATGTTCAAACATTATGATAAAGACAAAAGCGGGCGCCTTAACCACCAAGAATTCAAATCTTGCCTCAGAGCCCTGGGTTACGACTTACCCATGGTGGAAGAGGGCCAGCCAGATCCAGAATTCGAAAATATACTCGGTGAGTTATTCGTGATTAATTTAAATTATTTGTATGCATCTTTATTATAAAAAAACATTAAATCTTGTTATTGCTATATTAAATGTAGTATATTTTTTAACTTAAAATATTATTTTTTGGTTTAAATAAGATCATTTATTTTTAAAAAAGCTATTGACAAAGATATGAAATCAAAATTAAATGAAATTTAAATTTCTTTGAAATATAAAATGCTTCTTTATCTTTTATCACAAAAAATATTTATCTTTTTTTTCCATTTTTTAGATATAGTGGATCCGAATCGGGACGGATTTGTCTCCTTACAGGATCATATGGCATTTATGATCAGTAAGGAGACAGAAAATGTTCAAAGCTCACAAGAAATCGAAAATGCCTTCCGAGCGATCACAGCAGCTGATCGGCCTTATGTCACGAAAGAGGAACTGTACGCTGTAAGTATTTTTGATGTATTTCAAATATACAAAGTTTATTATCTTGTACATAAAAATTCTTATAATACATTTTGTTTTGTTTAATGCAGAACCTCACGAAAGAAATGGCAGATTATTGTGTAGCAAGAATGAAACCATACGTCGACCCTAAGACAGAAAGGCCCATTACCGGCGCTTTGGACTATATAGAATTTACACATACTCTATTTCAAAACTAATTAATGTATTTTATTGCCTTTCAACACTTGATATTTTTAAAAATTGGTGTATTGGTAATTAACTATCAACGCACTACATCACATAAAAAGGCTCTGCTTTTTGTTAAACAAATATTTAGAGTTATATTATTTTATCTTGTTTATATTAAGATATTTAACAAAATAAACTTATTTATCTTTATCTTAACTGTGATTTTATTTACATAATAAACAACAATAACTCGCTATTGTTTCAACAACAAAATTTCAAATACATACATTTAAAATATGCAAAAGTCGTGTGCCGTTTATACATACAGTATAAAAATATAGAACTAAATGACAAATATTATTGGAATTCTTCGTATGTGTTTTTAAATACTGTCGAATTTCGTTGCTGAAATTTTACAAAGTATTTCGAAAACTATTCTACTTCTTAAATAAATTAAACGAATTAAATGAATTTCCTATGCGTACTAACTTTATAATTATATAAACGTAAAGTTATGAATAAGTATTAAGTTCTATAATTAATTACAAGGTATACATATGTATAAGCTGTAATACTGTAAAATATTTTTTTATAAACTTTAAAAATTTCAATGACAAATATACAATAGTATATAATGTAACAGCAGCCTCAACATGTAGTATAAAAATAGATAAACTTGCATTTTTACTTTATAAAATATAGATCAATAGCTTTTAATGCGATGTAAGATAGAAAAATCACTTGTGCAATAACTTTCTCAGTCTTTTGCTCATGTAATACGGTCTCTCGTTAGAGCCATCATTTCTTTCGCAGTCTTCAAGGAAGCAAAGGAAGAGTGTATCAATGGCCGCAGCATGGACTTTGAAAAATACCGTTGCAATTAGAAAAGAAGCAATTGCAGTCATTATAGCAGGCGTCGCCCAAAAGTTTACATCCTCCTTGCCTTTGTTGGTGTAATACCACCAAGTAGCCGTAACTGTTAATCCAGTTATCAAAAGCTTACCCAACAGTAAAAGCCATCCAGTTATCTAAAAATATATTATTTAATTAAAAGATTAAAAGATTTAAGGCAGATACGGATAATATGTAAAAATTTGATTACGTTATTTTCATGCTAATTTTAAATGTATCGCTACTACGAGTATTCATTAAATTATACGGGTGTACGCTCTTTACATAAAATCAGAAAAACTATGTAGTGATATTAAGAGAGCAAGGTAGCTATATTCAGTTTACAGTTTTTAAAAATAGAGAACGTAATAAAGATAAAAGAAGAAAGCATAAGTAGATTTAAAAAGCTAAAAACATTCAATTTTCTTGTGTTAGTAGATTAATTCTTCAATAACATTGTTTGTATTTAATAATAGAATAATGATGTAGCGAAAATACCAATATTGATTGAACTAACAATATAAAGCTCGCACTCTGACCCCATTTTAGCAATATGTATAATGCAGTATTAATTTATTACCTTACTTATGACGACGACACGCACAACATTCCGCATAAGAAGATTAAATGCATCTCTAGCAGAACGGCAAAAACCTTTGCCGTGTACGGCGCACATGATGTACGCGTTATTGTTTAGGTATCTTAGAAAATTCTCCAATACGTAGAAAAAGCACCGACAGCAGCACATTACTGCATTAGCGAATTGATTGTTGGCCTTTTTAACTCTATCACTTATTGCTTCTAAGAGAAGTCGAATTATTCGACAAATGGTCAAGATGAGGGAGCCGAAAGCTAGAGTTCCCAAGTGATACCTATTGTTGCATACAGAAATAAAAATTTAAAATAAAATACAAAATTATTTAATTTAAAAACTGCTTGTTTTTAACAGCATTATAGATAAACAGTAGTAAAAGTAAAAATGTTCTTATATACAAACCTTACGGTTCTCCAGAAGCCTTTAGTTATTGTAAAGTAAGGAACATCTCGCTTTCTGAATGTCCAGTACCATGTTGCAAATGTTGCCGCCAAAACCATTTCTCCAAAAGCCGACACGAAGAAAAACAGCCAATAAAATCCAATAATGTTAATGGCATGAAAATAATTAATGAACCAAGGCCTATCTTTGTTAACCAAATTGCAAGCTGACAAAGTGCAAGGTTCATTGTAATATGTTTTACATTTAGCATTAAATACATCTGGATCACACGTTGAGTTATGGCTATAGCTTACGCCTTCACATCGACAATCGTCGTTCATCATTTCCACACGATAGTTTGGCTTCCATATAGTTGAAAGATACAAGAATATTGTGATGCCATACGCCAAAACCACCAAATGCAGTACCCACGGCACTATCGGAAAGAATAAGCTTGATAGTATGCACGTGACGGCTCTGAAAACGTTTTGAAATTTCATTATTTTTTATAAATAATTTTTTTTATTATTTGGCAGGGTATAGAATAATTTGATATGACTTAAATAATAAAGACAAACAAGCTTTTTTATGAAAAGATTAGTGGACAGGATCGATCCTTTTCAAAGTCAAAATTCTTGAAAATTTTGCTTGTGAAACAAGGACGTGATGTCAAGTCACACATGAACTTGTATAAAGAACTTTAGCCTTGAAAAAGAGCGTTCTTGAAACTCGTTCGAAACATTGGCTTCAATTTTCGCGATACGGATTGAGAATTGATAAAGTCGTCTCCGATTATTTTACAAAGTTTTATATTATTTTCCGCATTAATAAATTTGAATGCAAAAAATATTATTAATACTGAAGATATTTTTTATCTTAAAAAAAGAATATTAATCTTGACTCAATTGTTAAATGAACTAAATTAATTAGAGCTATTACATTTATACTAATTAAAGAACCAAAGTGATAAATGAAAAGCTATAACTTGATTGAAAAGCTAAATATAACAAACTAAATGATGTGTTTTAATAAAGACTAAAAAAGAATTATTTGTATTTATTACATTTGCTTATTTTATTTTTAATCGAAAACTACGCAACATAAAATTATTTTAAATAAACCCAGTTGCCTTCTTTGAACACTAAGTCAATTTATTATATTCAAAAAAGCTTTTATAGTCGTAAAA